>PVIW01015000.1:0-21251 GCA_004026585.1 Noctilio leporinus | reverse complement strand
CCCACCCACCCATTCCCCCCAAAGTCAATCCCACCTGTTGTCCATGTCCATGGTTCCTTTATACTAGGTTCTTGTCTAAGCTGCTCCCCATCTTTGCCTCTACCTCTCCCAGTAAATATTTATTGACTGAATGGATGAATCAATCCATGTATGTCCTTAGGAGGAAGAAAGCCATATCTTCACCTTTTCTCCCTTCCTTCCTTCCTTCCTTCCTTCCTTCCTTCCGTCCTTCCTTCCTTCCTCCCTTCCTTCCTCCCTTTCTCCCTCCCTTCCTTCCTTCCTTCCTTCAATCTGTCCAACTACCCACCTACCTATTCATCCATCTACCCACCCACCCATCTATCCACCTGCCCACCCACCCATCCATCCTCACACACACAGTACAACATACTGGTTAAGAAATCAGATTTTGGAGTCAGGCAGAGCTGATTTGAATCCTGGTTGTGGCAAAATGTCCTTCACAGGGTTGCTGTGAATCTTACCTAACATGAATAAAGATTTACCCTAGTACCTTGCATAGAACGAGTGCACAATAATCTATCAGCTATTGATATTTGGTGAAATGTAACTGTGTTATCCATAATGAACACACACATATCTGTCAATTAATCACATGTACCTCAGCAAAGTCACAAAAAGAGCTATTTATGAAAGGGGGGCAATAGTTTTATTTAAAGATAAAACAGAGCTAATGGCATTTGGAAAAATGGAATGTTATGTTGAAGAAGATGGATAAGCTTCAGCAATCTAAAACAGACATAATCCATTTTCTTTTAAGAAGAAGGCTGATCTGGCTTTGGGCTGATACTTCCAGAAAACAGGTCAACTGCAAAGTTAAACCTTCCTGGCAGTTCAGTGATGGTTACCTTGAAAACCAAACAGTTTACAACCCCTCTTTTATAACATCTGCTCCCCTCCTACATTTCACTTTCTGCTGTTGCTCTCCACTTCTTCCTATGTAGGGAAGTTCTTTGACAAACCGAGAAAGTCAGCTGTGGGCATGGACTCGGTGGACAGTTTTGTTCTGGGAATGGACATCAGAGAAATCCTTACCTTGTTATTCCTGAAGATTTCCCCTGACCTTCCCGTCAAGGTATAGAATGTGTCCATGTTCCTTATATGCTGGGTGTCCATCTGCCCAGCAATTATGTGGAGTTTCACAAAGTATTGAGTAGCCTTATTATCCATCAAAAGCTCCGTTACCTAAGGACAGAGAGCCCATTCCATTAGTCTCCATCATTGGAAGAAGCAAATGAGGTTTGTGATTCACACATTGACTTGTTTGTCATAGACATCAAAGTCAGTGCACCCTCACTTGAGTTTGGGCTCTTTCCCATATGGATGACTTTTCCTGGGTGCAGCTGCCCTGGGCCAGGCTTGAAAGGGAGTGGAGAGCTGGAGAGTGGGAGGTGATGCAGCATATACTCTCCAACTAGGGAAGTTCTCCAGCCTGGAAATTGCCATAGCAGTGAGACCACTGCATACTGGGGCCAGGAGGAGCAAGGTAGGGGGTAGGCACTGGGGGACCATCTTGAGCTCAGGAAGCAGATGGAAAAGAAGTATAAAGTTAGGTTAAAAGAGCAGGTGAAGTGGATCAAAAGAGCTTTTTTCTTTTTCTTTTTTTTAAATAGTACTTATTTTATTCTTTAAAGATTTTATTCATTATTTTCAAAGAGAAGGGTAGGGAAGAAGAAAGGGAGAGAAGTACCAATGTATGGTTGCCTTTCACCTGCCTCCAGCTACGGACATGGCTGGAGACCTGGCTTGCAACCTGGTCATGTACCCTGGCTGGGAATTGAACCATCGACCTTTGGGCTAGCACTAATCTACTGAACCACACCAGCCAGGACCAATAGAGCATTTGAACAGTAAAATTAAGATTTTTGAAATCCTTCAGACCAAATCTACATTTTTCAGGATATCATCAAAGATCAACCAACAGAAATGAAAAAACAAAATAACTTTGTGTAAGCTGAATTTGTGTATTAAACAAGAGACCCCGTGTGAAGGACTCAGCTTAGAGGCAGGCAATCTTTACCAGCTCTCCCTGACAGGAAGAAGGAAGGGCATCTCTGAGGGTTAATGACAGATACATCTCAAGACAGAATAATATTGGTGGCATATTAGGGTCAAAGAGTCTGGGTCTTCCTGGGTTTTTATTCAATGCAGAAAAAATAATCACAAAACATCTTAGAGTAAGATAAACCAATTTTATACAAATCAGTATGTCTATTATCTCCATTAAACCAAATCGAACTACTTGATACCATTGTGATGGGGCACCTCTACTGAGCCACCACAAGTGGGTGACATTGTTTCAGACAACAGCTGCTTATGTGAAAGGTTACAACTTCCTCCTTTCCCCTATCACCATTATCACTTATGATTATGCCTAGCTAATGCATTAATTGAATTCTTCCTGTAGGAAGTGAGCAGGTATGCACTATGCAAATCTTATTTATCACATGACTATAGTTAAGAACTCTTGGTGATTACTCTTGAAGCAACCACAAGAAGAGGCATCAAGCATCTTGAAGGCAGCTGGTAATGGTCTTATTGGACACATAAGTACATTCACCCTGTGACAGTTCATTGAGCTGTGCCTTCCCCATTAGTATATTTTTTGTCAAGATGTAATAGCTTTACTAAAAGAAGTTTACCAGAACATCACCATCCTTATCATAAGTTGGTTTGATTTTAATGGGGGTTTCCCACTTTAGTAAAAGAAGGTACTGCCTACTGAAATGTTTTTCTGTTATTATTTTCTGCACCAGCTTCTTGGTATAGGTTTCTTTTAAATACTTACATTGAGTTCTTTCAGTCCCATGTCTGTCGGCAATAGCACAGTGAAGGGTCCCAGGTTACTGAGTGGCCAGGCATAGGCTTTGTCTTAGCAGTTGAAACACACAAAGAAAACACAAAGTGGGTCAGTGGCACACGTGGGGTACAATCGGGCAATGGCCCTTGTGGTCCATTTAGACCCTGGACTCAGGGCTTCCCTGTCCTAAGTGTCATGTGAGGGCATTTTGCAAACTGGGAAGCTATCTAAGGCCCCAAAAGGTTCCTCATCACGGTGTAATTTTTTTCTGCAGCCATGGCCTTGGCTTTAAGGACACCATGGGATGTCGTGAGAGGTTCTCTGAGAGTCATGGGACCAAAATCTTGGACAGCCCCACCCAGCAGGTCCCTGGCGCTATGCCTGCCTCCCTGAGATGTCACTGTTTCAGTGAACAAAGCTCTTGTTCCTTCTGGAGGCAGCTCAGAAGAACCTCAGGCTTGGTGACTGCTCTCACCTTGCCATCTTGAAAAGGTTAACTTTTTAGATCAAAGGACTCTGCCTTTTAATTTGGTAGGGGCCCTGTAAGTTCCATGGCCAATTGAGTCTCCATGCCACTGGGGAGGCTATACTCTCATCCAGGAGGCAGTGCATGTACCAGCACTTTACAAATGGGATGGGCGAGGGGGTGACTGAACTCTGTCCAGGGAAATGTCTGAGGGCCCAGACTGCAAAGGACACTGCCACTCCTGTCTGTTCTCATTTGGCATTTTAAAAGTCCTCTGTGGAAGGCTGCAAGGAGCCTGTCAGGTCACCCCCAATCTCTGAGGCATGCCAATAGTGCCTGAACCCCCTTAGGAAGCCTTGGAAGGCATAGGATTTTATGCAGGATGGATGCTGAGATTGATGCCAGGAACATAGCACTAACCCATGCCAGACATTTCTCTCTCTTATGCTCTTTCTGGGAAATAATTTTTGGTAACTGGAGAATTCAAGATGCTTGTATTTTAAGACTTTTGTGGATTGGTCAAGTCTATGTTCTATTTGCTGCTTATTGGCCATATTTGTGGTTTATTGAAAGTACTGTCTAAGGCTGCAGTCAGCTATCATATTTGATTCTCAATGACCTAGAAGGCATTTGGAAATGCAGGAGGCTGCTTTGGGCTGTCACCCTTCCTGGGGCAGCTAGTGGAGAATGTGTCACTACAGACAATCAGTGGGAGTAGTAGCAATGATGCTAAATATCCAGCAACTTGTGAGATGGTCACATACAATCAAGACTATTCCCAAAATTCTGTTTGCACCTCCACTGAGGAACACAGATAATGCTTCAGGGGCTTAGTCACTCTCTATGCCCAGTATTACCTGCCAACCTTGTTTCTTATTGGAAGGACCCATAGAGTGAAGGGAAAGAATATGGCTTCCATATTCATATTAGTAGTTGCCCTATCTCAATGTTGTTGTAGACCTGTTAATAATCTGTGGTGACCCCCAGCTCTCTGTCTCTTAATTGTTGCATTTCTGGGTCTTCTGGCACTAACTTTTTGGAGACAGCTGTCTGTCCTTTCCTTCCCACCTGTATGGACCTTCCTAGAAGGGCTGATCTCAACTTATAACCTTGCCTAACCTGCCCACTCCTTTTTGAATGATTGTATCTTGCAATTGCCCTTGTCTGAAAGAGGGTAGCCCTTTCTGTGGAATCTGTACCCATAGCTACATACCCAGGAGCGAGATGAAAGAGGTCAGCTTTCCTTGCCATTCTCCGGGTTCAGTGTTTAATTCTCTGAGTCTCTCCATGATATTTCCAGAACATATAAAGCCACTGCCCACGTAACCTTGCTTGCAAGTGCATCTACAGAGAGGATGAAAACACATACTCAGGATCTCAGAGCCATTGAAAGGTGAGAGCCTGCAGTCCAGCTTCTTTATCTGCACCCTTGTCTACAACCATGGGGAAAGCCCTCCCAAACCCCCATTGCAGATCAGGTCCCCTTAGTGTGTACTCTCATGGTACCATATAGCTTCTCTTCTCTGCACCACCATGGGCAGTGGCAATTCTATCCTAACTGTGTGGTTATTTGACCCCCATCTAATTTGAGAAGTAAGTAAGGGCAAGGGCTATGTATGTATTTATTCACTGTTGTAACCCCAGGATCTAGCACAGGATGTGGTCCATAGGAAGTTATTATTTAAGAGCTGTCCAATAAGTAGTCATTGAATTAAAATAAATATATGAACAATAAAGTCACAGAAATATTGCATAATAGTTTAGTTTCCTAAAAGAGAGAGGGTATTACAGATGCATTTAATGATGCACCATGAGCTGTGAGTTGTGGTGAGCTGGTAAATGTTGGATGACCATCTCAACATTTACCAAAGTCCATGATTTATACCCCCACCTTGGCTAATCTCAAACTACCAACCTGAGGCCAACCAGCTTGCCAAGGTCCTGGGAACTGAACCATCAGCTCCAGGGAATCAGGAAGCCCTGACTTTAGCACATCACTCAGCAAAGGTTAGATGACAGCAGGCTGACATTGGCAAGATGCTTAGGAAGGATCCTAGAGGTGAGCAAGGAACTGAACGTGAGATGCAGAAGATCTCAGAGAAGAGAGATGCAAGGATGCTGTGGTCCTAACCACTTCACAGATAAAACGGATGCCCAGAAGAGTACTCCAAAGAACAATGATACACCCATGTATCCAGGTGTGGTTTTCAGTGTGGTCCTATGGCAAATCGATGTATTTTCAACAAGTTTGCTGAACAAACATTTCATAGTCATAGCACCCTTTTACTTGGATTGCTACAATGACTTCATGACTGGGTTTTCTAACCTTAGTTGTCCTGCCCTCAAATCAGTCCTTTATAACACTCCCTGTGTAGTTTCTGCAAGAGGGAACTCTGGTATCTTGAAATTCTCAGGGCTCTTCTCACCTACAGGTAAGATGTCAGGGCTTAGTATGGCATGCCAAGCTCCCAAAGAGGATATTGCTTAAGTCTTCCTGCCATTCACTTCAAATTCCAGCTACTTCCAATTGCTTTAAAAAAACAAAACTATGATGTCCTTCTCAGGCCATGCACCTGCCAGGAGTGCACTCCCAGCCTCATCTCCCAGCTCTTAGAGTAAGAGAAACCAATTTTATACAAATGCCAGTGACATCCAATTGCTTTAAAAAACAAAACAAAACTGCGACCTGCTCTAGGCAGCCTTATCTGACCTCCTGACTCTCCCCTGGCAGGAACATCCTGACCATACCTCCATCATAATACTTGTCACCAAAGTTACCTCTTGAGGTGTTGTCTCCTTGGCTAGATGGGCAGCTCTCCTAGGACCTGGATCCCATCAGATTCCTTACTGTATCTTAGCACCTAACCATTGCCTAACTGTTGAACTATTTTCTAAGAACCTGCTCAATTCTAGGAAGCTTGAATTAAGAGGGTTGTAAAGGCAACGATAACAGATACCTTGTCTTTTTAGTGTCTCACACACTGGAGATGGACCTGAAAACAAATAACTTATAGCAACATCATATGGCCACTTAACCTCCTGAGTCCCTGTTACCTTACCAATGAAATAAATTTAATAATACCTTTAGGACTGTCAAAAGAAGAGGTAATGCATGAACAATGCTAGGACAGAGGAAGACACAGAGATAAAGCTCAACATTTGGCAAACAATGATGGTGAGGATGATGGAGATGATGGTGATAACAACAGTCATGGGGAGGGACTGGGATATAGCAGGACAAGTCCATAAACAGATAACTTAAGTTCATAGATGTGTCACAATAGAAGCTTAAATAGAACACTATGGGGTATGGAAGAGAAAAAGACTAATTCTGCCTGGAGAAATATGGAGCAGGTTCCAGGAGAAAATAACATTTAAGATAATTCTAGAAGGATGCATATAAGCTTCCCACCCAGACAAATTTACCGAGTTTTCAGTTTTTACAGAGCAGTCACTCTCAACCAGGGGCAATTTTGACCCCAGGGGACATTTGACCACATCTGGAGATGTTTTGGGTTGTCGCAGTTAGAGTGAAGGTACTAATGGCATCTCTCAATGGTAAGTAGGGTTCAGAGATGCTGCTATACATGCTATGATGCACAGGACAGCACTTACTACAAAAAGTGACCGGGCCCCTCATATCAACAGTGCTGAGGTTGAGAAACCTCATTATAGGAAATTACTAAGGCAGATCTAACCATTTAATATAATCCAATAACAGTTTCCTACTTAAAAATCAATTCCTTTTTTCTTGCAAGCACTGTGCCACAAGATGGTGAATTTAAGAAGGTCAAGAGGGGGATTGGAAGTTACAGAATAGGCATTGTTGAAAATAAATCCTGCTCTAAATTACATAAGTTTCCTTTGAAGGCAACCATTAATAGCTAGATAAGCAACCTTTACAAATCATTAAGTACGTTTCTCTGTAAAAGTTCCCTAAGTTGTTATGAGGCTGATGATCTGTTTTGTGTAAAACAACTTGACTTGTTTTTTTCTAAGAATAGTATTTTAGTGGCCTCAGTGCTGAATGAAATGCACTGAATGGAATGGAATATTCTAAAAATTTTATTTAAAAGTTCAGTCCAAAGTCTGAGGCTTCATGAGATTATTTTTCTGACTTAAATGTTCTGAGTTAGGCTATGGCACATTCATAGCATTACCTTTTTAATAAATTGGTTACTTATTAGGTATAAAGTTCTCTTGCTGTCTTACAGCTTAAAAATACCCCTAAGCCAAATCTTCATGCACTGTTAGTGGGAGGGCACGTCAGTGCAGCCACTGTGGAAAACAGTGTGGAGGGTCCCCAAAAAATTAAAAGTGGAACTGTCTTATGACTCAGTGATTCCACTCCTGGCTTTATGTCCAAAGAAACCCAACATGCTGAATGGAAAGAACATATACAGTACACCTCTACATTCATTGCACCATTATTTACAATAGCCAACATATAGAAGCAGCCCAAGTGCCTATCAATAGTCAAGAGGATAAAAAATCCATGGTACATATATGCAATGCAATATCATTTGATCATAAAAAGAATAAAATCTTGCCATTTGCAACAACATGGATGGGCCTAGAGGGTATTATACTAAGTAAAAGAAGTCCGTCAGAGAAAGACAAATACTATATGATTTCACTTGTAGGTGAAATCTAAAGAAAAACAACATAAACATGAAAGTAAAACAGGAACAGACTCATAGAAACAGTGAATAGACCGATGCTTGCCAGAGGGAGAGAGGGTTGTGGGCTGGGTGGAAAAGGTGAAGAGATTGAGAGTACCAATTGGTAATTACAAAATATTCATGGAGATGTAAAATACAGCATAGGAAATATAGTGAATTACATTGTAATAACCATGTATGGTGCCAGGTGGGTACTGAAAATACTGGGGGATCACTTTGTAAAGCATATACTTGTCTGACCACTATGCTGCCCTTGAGCTAATACAAAATGGTATTGAATGTAAATACATACATACATACATATATACACTCTTAAGTGTGGGTCAGAATGCACATGACTTGTCTGAGGTCACTGCACTGGGAAATATTGGAGCCCCCGTTTGAGCCCATTTTTCTTTATTGGTTGTTCATTGGTGCTAATACAGTGTGATTTTGAATATTCTGCATAAATGGGTTGCCATCTTGAGGAAGCCTGAGCAAAATAAACCTTTATCTGAGGTGAACTAAATTACCTGAATTGCTGAGGGCCCCATTTTACTGAAGTAACCTAGCCAGCCTTTACCTGAAGCCTCTTTCCTGCCGAAGACAGGCCATTATTTGTGGGGAGGAGAGCAGGAAGGATCAAGGAGGTTTGTGATACACATACTCCTAAAATCCATAGTTAGTCCCACTGACATTCCAAACGGAAGTTTTAATGCAATTGATATTACTATAATGCTCATTAGTTTTATTTTTTTCAGTTTTGTCTTTCAAATACAAGGGAAAGTGTTTAGAATATTCTACTCAAGCTTCCTCAGAGGATGGTTGGAATCAGGTAAGCTGGCTTGTCTGGTCATCAGTGTTTTCAGAATCTGTGTTTAAAGAGGGTGTGCCTGTGTGTTGTGTGTGTTAGGTGCATGTGTGACTATACCCATAGTTGGGGTGTGTTTGTGTGTGTGTGAACATGTGTGGCGTGCTCTTGATGGCCCAGGCTCTGCTCTGAGATTGATGAATTTAATCTCATGATATCCTCACTATACCCCTCAGTGAGGTTAAGGTAGGTGGCAGAGCTGTGGTCTGAATCCAGATGTTCTGATACCCAAGCTCTTTCCACTTTATCCAGTGAGTGCAGATTTACTTACTTGCCCAGACAGGACATGGTGAACCCAAAACCTATCTGTACAAACCCACAAATTCTAAACTCAGCAATGAAAGAAAGATAGAAGGAGGCCAGGAACCACAGAAACTCTTAGAATTACATGGTTCAATGTCTTTTATAGTTTGGGTCTCACAATGGCATCTGATTCCTTCTCAGATGCTGATCACATCACAATAAGAACTGGAAAGTGACAGCAAGATAGAAGGCTCGGTCTGGGAAAGGTGTGGGTTTTAGCCTTTGTTTACCCGCTAACAACATCATGATACAGGGCTGTATCGCAGTTCCAGAACATTTTCGCATGTTATCTTCACCACAACCTTCTGAAGTAGACAAACATTACTGCGCTCATTTTATACAAAGAGAAACGGAGGCCAGAGAGATGGTGTCCCTTTCCCAAGGTCCTGTGGTTGAAAGATACCAGGGCAGGACTCATACCCAGGTCTTTATAAACTGAAAAAACCACTTCTTTCCTATCATGCCAGGTACCTCTGCCTCAGGAATTTTCATGCAGATATTTTTACTCAGAGTAAATCCCTTCTTCTAAAACCTGAAGTCCAGGAAATGGCATTAGTGTTTATTCACTTTCCCTGCTCCTGGTCTGCACCACTAACAAGCAATATTTCATGGATGAGGAAACAGGCATATACAGTAGAGGTCAAATCCCTATAATCGCACCACATTCATTTTCCCAGTGACAGCAGCTGGCTTCCTTCCTCCACCCTCTGACCACTTTACGGCAGGTTGGCAGCCATGTCCATATTTAGACCTTCCTAACAGTCATTAGAAAGGAAACGATTTTTGAATGAGCCATCAACTGAACAAAGATTCATCGAGTACCTACAGTGCTCCTTGCCTTGTGCTATGTGGGGGCAGGGGGGACACACGCAGAAAAAGACACTTCGAGAAACTCATAGCATTGATTGGCCACCATTCCCACCACTTGGAGAGAAGGTGATGGCATAGCAAAGACTTACCTGCTTAGGCCTGGTGCAAAAGTGAGGCAGTCTGCATTCTTGTGACACAATTTATGAAATATGCAGTTGTCAATCAAACTGCACCCCACGTCAGGTACAAAGTTGCGGTAATGTAGCTTACACTCACAGTGAGACTTAGATGGTCAGGAGAAAAAACAAAGAGGGTTCCAGTTTGTCACTAAAGCTGACATTCTTCTTAAATTCATGTCTTTATATACTGCCATAAAAACTAGCTCAGGGTAGATCCAAAGTGTGGGTTGAAACTAGACCTTTGTCACAGTGTTTAGAATGGAAAATCCTGTGTCTATACCTTGTCCGTTTGGAAACTCATACACCTTATTGGTAATTTACCCTTCAGTTTTCCTGTTTGCTAACCCTGGGCTTCCCTGGCACCCACATTCCTGATTTTAATTGTCTACAGCTGAATAGAGAGAGTGGGGTTCCGGTGGGAAGTAGCATTGCTCTAGAATACTGGTTTTCAGCCACTGAACTCAAGTGACATTGGGCAACGTCTAGAGGTTTTTGATTTTCGCAACAGGACAGCTGTAGCATTACTAGGGGTCAGGGATACTGCAAAGCATACTGCAATGCTCGGGACAGCCCCCCACAGCAGTGACGCGTGTATCTGGTTTAAAATGTTAACACTGAGGTTGAGGAGCCCTGTTTTGAAATAATGAACCTAACGAATGCCCTGCTTCTGTGGGAGCACTGGAGGGTTCCTAAGACTGGAAAATCTGCCTTGGGATACATATTGTAAGAGACAAAATGTATTTTTTTCACCTCCTTCCCAGGGCCCTGGGACCTCGATTCTGGGGGTGACATGACTGTGTCCGTAGGGGGCCTCATTTAGAGGATAGAGTTCCACCCCTTAAATTTCTTGCCAATCTGCCTCAGAAACTGAAAGCAGAAATGTCCTGTGATATATTCTTTTTCCTGGGAGATAAGATTAAGTAGATTGTGTGCTGGGGATGCCACGAGCATTCCAACGGGGGTGCTGATTAGATGTCTGGGGACCCATCACTGTGTTTGGGTCAGGCACTGAGGCCTTTCTTCCTACCCAGGCAGCAGCCCAAGTGTCGGGTATGGATGTATCTTCTCCACTGAACACCCAGTGTGCAGTTCGGGGTGCAGTAGGCACTCGTAAATATTTGACAGGTGAAGGAGCTATTAGGAAAAGGGTTCTTTCAACTGGACTCCTCAGCAGAGGCCCCCTACTCAGGCTGAATTTTACCAGTCAAGGTCATGCTGCAATTTAGAGGGTCGGAGTCTCACCCCAGAATATCCCTGCTCCCAACACTGTCAGTGATGCTTGGCATTTTTCTTAGTGTTCATCCTTTTGGGACCAAGTGTTTTTGAAAAAAAATATTTGAGTGACTTGGAGGCTCACCAAAATTGTCACCCAAGACTTGGTTAACAGTTCATTTGTTCATCTAATTTGAGTTGTGCATATACTTGCCAATCACCATATAGGACTAGGATAGAAGAGAACAGAGGACAGTTAAGTTTTGACTGGGGAGCTCGGGACACGTGAGTGTAGAAGGCGCCCTGGGGAGGGGACATGCTGCAGTCACCCCTGAGCAATTGCAGGCCTGCCTGGAGAGGAAGCCCGCCTGGACAGTGCAAGGGAGCTTTGGATGTCCCATGAGACAAGTTACACTTATGCCTTGTTTTACCTTTGGTGGGTTGTCCTACTTATATTTGCATCAGCTCCATGCAGCAGCAACTCACCCGTCCAGGCCCATCATATTTGCACACTGTGGTCTTCGGAGGGCAGTTCCCAAAGTTAGATTGGCAGGGGTCAATTGGTAAGCACATTAGGCCATCCCCATCGTAGCCTTCTTGGCATGTACAACGGTGTTGGTTTGGTCCCAGGTATGTGCAATGAGCGTGAGGGTGGCAGATATTTTGTAAACATGGATTGATGGCTTGAGAGTCAATGACAAAAGAAGAGGCAGTTACCACACCGAAATGGAGAAGGAACACTGAACTGTGAAGAGACAGCTAATTGAAGCTCATTAAAGCTACAGAGGCAATCCAACAATTTTAAAGGCAGAAGTAAGGAACATTTAGTTTTACTCTACCTGATCACCCCCACCTACCAAGCAGGTTGACATATGACCATCAGAGATTATAACTATAAATGTTGTGTTGATATATTATTATGCCATGTGATAGGCAAATTTAAATATAAAAGTGCATGAGAGAAAGCGTTGAGGCTTACAGAGTTTATAATATGGACTGGGCTCTGTTCTAAGCATTTGTCATACATTAACTCAGCTAATCCTTACAACCCTCCAAAGTAAATACTATTATTATCCCCATTTGTTAGATAGGAAAACGGAGGCACAAGCAGGTTAAAGAATTTGTCCAAGGTCATGTAGTCAGTAATAGGCAGATCTGGGATTTGAACCCAGGCAGTCTGACTCCAGCTTCATGATGGGCATTTTGCTTAGAACTGTCTATATGTTTCATTCATTGACATAGAGAGAAATAGAAGTGGTCACTGCATTAAAATTAGGGAGGTTGTGGTTTTTTTTTTTTTTTTTTTTCTTTCTTCTTTTGAGAAGTAACCTAAACATCTCAACCAATACACTAGCAGGATCTAAATTCTACTCACGCTTGCAGTATTTGCCATCACTTGTGTAATTGGGAAGACATTTGCATTCTACTTTCATTTCATCTTTGCTGGAATATGAGCATCTGGAATTTTCTGGGCAGTGCAAGGCTGCACATTCAGGGATGACTGCAAAGGAAGGTTGTTGAGATAACTGCATCAGTAGGATAAGCAGTTCTAAAAAACTCAACAAACGCAATATTCCCTAGTATTAAAAAGGTAACACAGATTTGTTGCAGTGATTAAAAAGAAACATAATGCATAAAGTGGAAATTAACTGTCTTCCTATTCTCACTTATCCTGTCCCATTTCTAAAATAACCAGTGTCAACAACAAATATATTGATCTGTAAGTTGATTTGTATGATTTTTTGAAACCAAGTGGAATCCTGTTTCAATAGTTAGAAACTCGTTTTATTTTAAAGACTTTATTCATTATTTTTAGAGAGAGGGGCAGGGAGAGAGGCAGAGAGGAAGAGAGACATCAATGTATGGTTGCCTTTCACCTGCCTCCAGCTATGGACCTGGCTGGAAACCTGGCTTGCAACCTGGTTATGTGCCCTGGCTGGGAATCGAATTAGCGACCTTTGGGTTCGCAGGCCAGTGCCTCATCCACTGTGCCATTAGTTAGGGCTAGAAACTTGTTTTTTAACTTAACAATATATTATGGAGGTCTTTAAGGATATACTTTAATCTCTAACAACTGCATAGTATTTTACAGTGTCAGCGGGACATAGATGGCTGTTAAAAACTGTGAAGGGTCTGACATTTTAGGCAACATCCACAGCTAACCAGTTGCCCTGATTCAGTTTCATGGGTGCTGGTAGAAGATATGAGACTCATGTAGAGGGCATTTGCCAGAGTGTCAGCATGTTGCTCCAGGTCTTCCAAGCCCCAGTTCCCATGGGGCAATGCAAAGAGTCCCAGCTGGAGACGGAACATGCAGGGGATTTCATGACAGGAGAGAAGCTCTGATCTTAGGGAACTTAATTTTTTTTTTTAAATAATTGACAATGTATTAGGGTAAAGGCAGGAGACAGAAAATGCACAATAATCTGAACAGGGAAAATTGTAGTGTTAAGAGTCATGAACAGAGAATTAAAATAATGGGGAATTCCTTGTGAGAGTTAAAAAGAGCTCTAAATAATAAAGGAATAGCAGCCAGTCCTCTCGGGTTGAGGTAAGCACCCAAGGTGAACCCTCCTCTGTCCGGGGCTGAGATCTAGATGTCACTGGAACGGGCATGGCCTTGGTTGCTGGATGGGGGAGAAGGTGCTAAGATGCCTTACTGGCAAGATTTGCCGGACATCTTCCCTCTACGGCAGGTCATCCACAGGAAGGGGCTAGGAGTCAGGACTCACGTGGTATCTGGGGAAGCTGCTGGGACCAGGAGTTAAGAGATTCTCTCAGAAATGTAGTGGATTTCTGTGCATGGCTGAAGCCAGGGTGGCTTCAGGGTCCAGCTGTGTAGGGTGAAGGGGATGTGGCCAGTACCCCAGGTGGCCAGTCCTGCAGAGCCCTTGGCGTGCACAGAACAGCCTGCCCCTGGGCTGTGCAGAGGCCTGCGCTGTCTGGAATGCATACATCTGTGCCTACTGACACAGTGTGTGGTGTTGAGGAAACTGACGGTACTTACACTTGTCACAGTTCGGGCCAGTGTATGCAGAGTAGCAATCACAGGTTCCATTGCCGTCTATTCCACTGTTGCACACTCCATGTACACAGTTGCACACTGCCGACAGAAAATGGGGATTTCTCAGTACCTGGATGGATAATGCTTTCAGATCATGTTTACGGGGAATCTGCATGATGAGGCAGCGAGAACCATTGGTTGGAAGTCCTAGAGACCCTGGCTTGAGCCTTGACTTCCGTTTCTTTTCATAGCTCCAAATTATTTGTGTATAACATGTGGATAATGATACTTACATCATGAGATTTCTATAGAATTAAATGAGATAATGTATATAAGATATACTTAGCATATCACATGCCCTGGAGATCCTTTCTCTGTTTTCAACCTGGTTACATCATCCTTAAACAGCTCAACAAAAGGTTTAACTGGATGTCTTATATACACCTATCATGTTTAGTACAGAAGTGCTACCATTGACCCAATCACTGTTGGTAAAGGGAGTTTATAGAAATAAATCCTACTTCCTGGAGGATGAGGCAATGCAAGTAAAACAAAAACAAAAACAAAACAAAACAAAAAAAACAAATTCAGAAGAGCAGAGAATAACTGTACCATGTTTTATAACTTGAAATAGGTGACTTCTCAGCCCAGTGGCAGGTCATTTCAGGAATGCGAAGGGCAAGTGAAGACAGAAGCAATGACTAATGTGGTGTGGCCACAAGCTAAGGGATGCCTGTGGCCACCAGAAGCCAGAAATAGCCAGGAAAGTGCTTCTCCTGAAAGCTTTGGAAGGAGACCGGTCTGATAGCATGTTAATTCTGGATTTCCAGCTTCCAGCCCTGGGACAATAAATTCCTATCTTTTAAAAGCCACCCAGTTTGTGGTATTGTACTTCATTACAACAGCCTTAGATAACTAATAAAATGATTGATCCTGATTATTGAGGTTTTGATGTCTTCTTAAACTCTGGTCCTGCGGCATATCCCTCCCTTACCTCACCCTACAACTGACCGTGCACTATTTTTTTACTGAGCACTTACTATCTACCAAGCAGTCTGCAACAGGCGTTCCACGCATTATCTCATTTAATGCTGACAGCACCCTGAGAGGCAGGGACCATTCATGCATTCATTCATTTATCGGTATGAAAAACACACATGAAAAATGGGAAAGGACTAGTTCAAGAGTCTAAATGAGGGAAGGATCAAATCAGATTTGCAGCCATCATTTTTCCTTTAAAAACCAATTTGCCATTGCTCCTATTTTAGCAAAGCGCTTTGACATCCACCGATGGCTATAGCTTTTGGAACAGATGAGTTCCGGGGAGAAAAGTGCAATTGGTCGTGAAGACAACTGGGGTGAGGAGGGGATGTAATGTAAGTACCATGAGCTCAGCAGAGAAGACTCCGTTCAATTTAATGTAAAAATATCTACTCAGCCCCTACCTAGTGGCAGGCACTGTCCTAGGCCTGGGGCATACAAACAGGAGTAATTCACAGTATCTAAATTCAGGGATCTCACAGGACAGTGCAGAAGTCAGACTCTAAGAGATACAATGACATTGTACGATCTGAGTGTTGTCCTGTGGTCCATGGAAGAGGACAAGCGGGCAGGAGGAGGGAATTGCTGCCACGGTTCCCCTCAGGCTGTGCAGTGTGAGCCCAAGAACCTGGCATGAGTCTCTCTCTGCCTGTGTCCTATCTTCGCAGCCTCTGACTGGGGTAGCTGACTTGGTGCAGCTTTTAGGAGCATCTGACACACGCTGCAGAGCTGCCAGCTTCTGTCCTTGAGAAATGAGAGGCAGACGGCTTCCCAGGTGTCATTTGAAGAGCCCTTGGTATTTGTTGCAAATGTCTAGAGATGCTTGGAACTTGGGGTGTGTGACTTTGAAGTGGACAAAGCCATGGCCATTGGGTTAGAGGGATAGTGCACAAAGCTCCCAGTGGTGGGCCCTTGGGCAGAACGAGCTGCCCCCTCTCCTGTGCTTTTGTAACATCCCATGGTGCTGTGCACACTGGAATGAAATTGTCACCCTTGTTTCCAGCTCTTCCAGGCGGGGGACCTAATCTCTCCCCTCATTGGGTCCCCATCACCTGTCAGGGGTCTCATGGTGGATGCTCACCAGGGTAGGATGGCACAATGCTTGGGCACCCAGGCTCAAGAGTCGGACACTTGGGGTCAAATCCTGCCTCTATCCCTATAAAACCTGTGTGACCTTGAGAAACCTCCCTGCTTTTGCATAAAATGAGAAACCCAGCTTAAAGAGCTGCTGTGAGGTTCCAAAGAGGCCATGTATGTGAAGCCCCTTCCCCCACTGCCTGGAACACAGCAGTCCCTCAGCAAATGCCAGCTGCTGTTATTGACAAGACACGGTTGTGGGACCACGCTGGGGGCCACATCAGAGAAAGTGCGCTTCGCATTCCACCCCAGCCAGGAGCGAGGCACCGAGTGGGCCAGGGATAAAACCCTTGGAAGGTGCAGCTCTAACGCATGTCTAAATGAATCACTGGTCGGACAGGAGAATGCTCCAGTGGCAGGTTCAAGCCAGTGTCAAAAATAAACTGCCACTAATAGAGCTGTCCTACCTTAGGCAGAATGGACACCTCTGAGGGACCAACACCCCATTGGATGAAACAACACTGGCACCCAGTGGATGCCCGGCTGAAAAGATTTGCAAGTTCCCCTAGTCCTTGAGGCCAGCCATTGAGGCAATGACCAGCCATCACTGAGCCATGAATGCATTCATTCATTCATTCATTCATTTATTCATAGGTGAATAAATGTTCCCCTTACTCTTGGATTGCTTTTGCCCTTGCTTAATACTTGCTTTCACTGAGTGCTTGTGCCATGGTGCCAAGAGCTTTGCTACATTGTCAACCCCATGAGGCAGGTACCACTGTTCCCATTTTATAGATGAGGAAGGCTTTGAGAGGTTAATTAGCTTGCCCCCAGGTGCACAGCAGCTAATTTCAAACTCAGGCCAGACTGATTTCAAAGCCTGTTCTAGAGCTGAGCCATCCCATTTGGTTGCCACTACCCACATGTGGCTATTTAAACTTAAATGAAGTATCATGAACTAAAATTTAAAATTCAGCTCCTCAGATGCACCAGCCACATTTCAGGTCCTCAGTGGTCACATGAGACCTGGAGCACCATGGGACAGCCTGGTATAGAACCTTTCCATTGCCATATAAAGTTTTTTTCTTTTCTTTTCCTTTTTTTAGATTTTATTTATTATTTTTTAGAGAGAGGGGTAGGGAGAGAGACATCAATGTATGGTTGCCTTTCACCTGCCTCCAGCTGCAGACCTGGCTGCAGACCTGGCTTGCAACCTGGTTATGTGCCCTGGCTGGGAATAGAACTAGCGACCTTTGGGTTCGCAGGCTGGCACCTTATCCACTGTGCCACCAGCCAGGGCCTTGAAGTTCTTCTGGAACCTAGAGTTTAGAATTTTTTCTCCTGACTCAGTTTAGGTTTCCAATTTATCTTAACAATTTAGGTTTCTATGACATCTCTCTTCCTGTCACTTGTCCTTTCTCCATGGCAAAAATAAATGTGAATAAATGCCTCTTTATTTAGAAATGTTTGGAATCTTCATGTGTATCTGTCTTCGTTGGCAACCAACACCAGGTTCTTGGGGGTTAATATGGGCTTGCCTTCCTTCTAAATTTCCATCCCAAAGCAATGGCTCGGCTTTCTTGGGAAGAAAGCAACGTTAGATGCTGTGTTTCTTCCTTCCCATTTCAGTGTTAACTTAAAACATGGGATTTAAATTCTAGTATTATGGCAGGGAAGGGTTAATTTAGAAAACATGTTATCTCTAAGCAGTTGATATTTTAATATTCTTCTATAGAATGTATAATCTGAAAACTATACAGACTACTAATATCCCTTAAATTTGCTTTTGCTAACACCTTTTACAAAGTAGTACTCATTTATGGAGTGCCAGATGAAGAAAGTCCTAAGATTGGGAGGTCGTTAGGGAATAATAGGTAATATTAATAATTGCTATCACTTACCAGGCACTAATGATCTTACTAAATCCTCACAATAATCCTAAAGAAGACAATATTATTTTTATTTTTACAGTTAGAGACACTGATATAGGATGTGCATGCAAAGTTAAGTTTCCCACAATTGGTAGCCTTGGGGCTGAAACCCACTTTGCATCGAAAGCTGGAGCCCTATATGCTGCCTCTCAAAGCCACGGTGGAGTCAGCTCAACACGGCAGGAGCAAATTAGGTCATTCACTCGCTCACTCGCTCATCTAGCCAACAAGTGGAATGGGTGTCCACTGTGCAGGTGGCACCGTGGAAAGTACCGGAGATAAAGAAGTATACCAGAATCTGCCCTCAAAGAACTTATGAGAATGAGACAGTGCCTCTGCTGTTGCCGATCAAACTTATTACAGAGCCTGCACCTAACGAGAGCGGGATGTCTATGTGTGTGTGCAGGTTTTCTTCAGGAAAGTTTGAATCAAGGCAGCATCTACTGCATTTGATTTCTCCATAAAATCCAGAACCAAGATGGTGTTAGAGAAAGGCCAATGGATATAGCCTTTCCAGAGGACTCTGATTCTGGCTGACGCTGGCCTGACTATGCCCGTGTTCTCTAGGCCTTACCAATTCTGCACATTCCAGCAGACTTCCAGTAACCTGTGCATGATTTCCAGGAAGGTTGCTCCACCTGAATGCTCACTGGGGTCTGGAAGTGCCAGAGAATGAACACCCGCCTCCCCCGCCCCAATCATGGCTGCGTGTATTAGTTTCCTGTTACTGCCATAACAAATTACCCAAAATCTGGTATCTTTAAACAATACAAATTATTGTTTTACATTGTCTGGAGGTTGGAAATCCAAAATTGCTATACTAAAATCAAGGTGGCAGGGTCATGTTCCTTTCTGGAGGGGGAAAAATGATTTCTTGCCTTTTCCAGCTTTTAGAGGGAGGCTGCCCATGTTGCTTGGTGCATGGACCCTCCCATCTTCAAAGTCAGCAGGAGCTGGGGGAGTCTTTCTCATATCTCATCACTCTGACATCGCATCTTCTTCCTCTGCCTCCCTCCTCCAAGTTCACACTGTGATTACACTGGGCCCACCTGGACAATCCAGGGCACTCTTCCTATCTCAAGGTCAGCTGATGAGCAACCTTAATTCCATCTGCTATCTTAATTCCTCTTTGCCATGTAAGATCATGTATTCTCAGATCCAAGAGATAAGAATGTGGGCATACTTTTTGGAGGGGTGGGGGGAATCTTTATTCTGCCTGCCATACTGTTATTTTCCTTCCCCTCTGGTGAGAAAGCTCCGAGGTATGTTTGACACAGACTCCAAAGTTCCCCTGGGCATTAAGCTCTGGCCATCACATTGGTCCCTGGCTTGACAGCAAACTCTTATTGCATCTCTGTCACTTTCTTAGTGTATCCAGGGGTCACCTCTCAAATATGCTACTTGTACTGGAATCCTTGTTTCAGTGTCTATTTGTAGGTGAAGTGGGGAACCAAAAATAAAAGAATAGACAAACAGGTGTCAGGTTTGTTTGTTTGTTTAACCTGCAAAATGGAGTCAACAATCTCTGGTCTCCTCAGGTATTTATTTGTGAGTTCCCCTGAAGAAGGGGTGGGTTAGAATGTGGTGGGACCTCTGATGGAAATAAAGGCCCCTGGGGAGAGATCCCTGGTGAAACCAGGATCTGGAAAATTCTTGGGGAGAAGCTGCACAGGCAAAGAATGGGGATGTCGGATCCCGGAGTCTGGGAAAGGTGGAATTGCGTGCTCCTAAAGTTTGCCAGAGAGCATTGCTGGTGAGTAACTGACTACAAGTGCTAAAGAGCACAGAACATTGTTGTCTCTTTTTTCCAAACATTGCATTTTATCAGGTTTGTTTGTTTTTGCCTTTGTTTTGCCTTTGCAGACGTGGTTATACATAATTGTTCAGTATCCCCCCTCCCACACCAAGAAACAGTCTTTCTGGGGTCTTCAGCTATAAGCCATGCTTGACTTTCAATCTCTCCAAATGCACTGGATTATTAAAAAAAAAATCAGACATACCTCCTGCACAGCTGGGTCCAAATGCGTTGTCATCAGCACAGATTTCACAGGCTGTTCCGTTAAACCTTTCCTGCAAAATGCCCCAGGTAGGTGCTATTAGACCCCAGATGATGGATATCACCAAGGGGGCCCATGGATTTCTTGCTGGTGGTCTGGTCAGT
Source organism: Noctilio leporinus (assembly GCA_004026585.1). Classification (NCBI taxonomy): domain Eukaryota; kingdom Metazoa; phylum Chordata; class Mammalia; order Chiroptera; family Noctilionidae; genus Noctilio; species Noctilio leporinus. Next base: position 717 of record PVIW01015000.1, on the reverse strand, counting down.
GTTTGTTTCTCAAATACACCTTCCTCTGTGGCTATCCTAAAGCTCCCTCTTTCTGTTACTTCCTGTATTCTTTGCTGTTTTTGTGTTATAATGTGTACCTTAATCCCTGGGCCATTACTTTTTTTTCTTTTTTTTACTACAAGTCCAGAGCTCTTTATAAGAAAACTGCTTTGTCAATCCAGGTATAAGTACAGAGCAAGTGATAGGAGCCCCAACATAATTTTACCCAAGGATCAAATGAAAACTCAAGGTTGCATTTCTGAAGACAGTTGAGCTCATTTTCAGAAGGATTTCTTTGTATTTCACCCAAAGGCTTGAAACTTGCAAAAAGTCACTTCCATGGGATAACAAAGAGATTCTTCCATTGGCAGACCCAGGGGTTGACAATGGGTGCTGAGGACAGCACTGAAAGCAGTGGCTAATAGTGATTATTATCAGTAACAACAACAATTTCTATAGCCCTGTACAATTTCACAAAGCATTTTCACACATGGGACCTCATTTCACTTTTCAACAAATGTAATTGCATAGGATTATTATTGTACCCATTTTACAGATGGATACACTTAAGGCCGAGCAGTTAACTGACTCAAAGGCCCCCAGCCTCTGAGACATCATTTTGTTGCAGACTGCTTACTCTTTACTAGTATCACTACGTCTTAGAGACTCCATCTAGTGAGTGAGTGAGTGAGTGTGTGTGTGTGTGTGTGTGTGTGT
>PVIW01014999.1:0-21258 GCA_004026585.1 Noctilio leporinus | reverse complement strand
ACAGTGGATAAGGCGCCGGCCTGTGAACCCAAAGGTCACAGGTTCGATTCCCAGCCAGGGCAACATAAATAGGTTGTAAGCCAGGTCTCCAGTCAGGTCTGTGGCTGGAGGCAGGTGAAAAGCAACCATACATTGATGTCTCTCTCCCTCTCTGCCTCTCTCTCTTCCCCTCTTTCTAAAAATAATAAAATAAAATCTTAAAAAAAAAAAAAACTGAAGAGGGGAGCAAAAAGGGAATGGATGTAATACAACAACAATAAAATTAAATTAAAAACTTAATTGATAACTTTTTAATAAAATTTTATTCATTCTTTTCAGAGAGAAGGGCAGGGAGGGAGGAAGAAAGGGAGCAAAGCACCAATGTATGGTTGCCTTTCACCTGCCTCCAGCTAAGGACCTGGCTGGAGACCTGGCTTGCAACTTGGTTATGTGCCCTGGCTGGGAATCGAACCAGCAATCTTTGGGTTCACAGGCCAGTGCCAATCCACTGAGCCACACCAGCCAGAGTTTAATTGAGAACTTTAATATTACTGAATACTACTGTGGAAAATGGATATTATTTAAGAAATACGCTACAAAGAAAAGTGTTAGCAATGCTTAGTTAATATAATTAATGACTATGAAAAACAAATGAGAATGGGTAATGTCCACCTTAGGGAAATTTGCATAAGATAAATAACTGTAAAGGGCACTTTGGAATGACAAAACAGATGGAAAAGGGCATTTGGGTATGAGTATGACTGTAGGTCTAACAGGACAGGCGTTTGAGCCTGAACCTCAGACATCAGAGCCTACACAACCTTAGGCAAATACCATGCTTTGGGACCAGGTAATCCACCAGCATCCTTTGAGCAATGACATTCAGCATTAGATTATAAACTTCTAAAGAGTAGTGTCTCCCATCATTTATCATAGTGCCCAGGGCATAGCAGAGGGGCTAAGAGCATGGACTTAGTAGCTAGGTAGACTTGGGTTTGAATTTTTGCTCTGCTAAACTAAAGGGCAAATTTATTTACCTTCTCTAAGCCTCAATTTTCCCATTAGTAAAATGTGGACCAAACCATCACTTGGCTTATAGTGTTGGAAAATTAAATAAGAAAATACATATAAAGAGATTAGATGCTCAATCATATTTACTCAGAAAGATGATGATGAGCTTTAAACAATAAAACTTTTACAGACATTTAATCCTAGCAACAAAATCTCAGAGCTGGAATCCAACCATCTCTTTGAGGTCTGAGTTCTCTTCCCAACACAGCAAGTAACCAGTTGAAAGTTCAAATGGCTGCTCCTTGTGTGTGTCCCCCCATCTCTCTGGGGCTAGCCCGAGCATTTTCCTTTTTAGATGTTTTAATCTTCCTTCTTACAGGAAGAGTTAATTTCCAAGTCTATCATAATTCCTGTCACTTTTTTCCTAACTCATCATTCTATGTCAACCCAAAACATTCATTTCTTATTATGCAAAGCTCTTGGAGTACACCATGTCCATGCTGGTTTAGCATGATTAAGAGGCTGTAGTCTCTATAGTTAGAAAAGATTGACTATCTGGAGTTGAAAAAAAATTTATTCTCAAAACTTTTACACATTCTTAGGTGGGCAAGAGCTGACATAGTAAAAGCTGTAATCCTCCACATGAGGCTCCAGGAAAACTGATAGAAACAGGTGAGGGTCATTTGTAATATAAGAATTATGGACTTTAATACTAATATATTCATTCAGAATGGAAAGTCACTGAGCCAGATAAATTCTGCCATGACTGCCCCTCACTAGCTCACCTGACTTGAACTGCTTATAAACAAAAGACATTATTTTGAAGGGAAGGTACTGGAGCTTCAAACATGTCACTGTCACACACATACCACCAAGACCATGCCTAAGCCTTCCAGGCTTACTTCTAGTTTTACTGCAAGGAGTGGGCACCCACTTAAGACTTTCTATTTCCTGTTTCCTAGTTATAACTTGACTTCCTGGCTTTCCCCAGCACCTCTGTTTCCATCTCCTCTGCTTGAGCTCCAGTGCAAATCCAGGCTCAAGCTCAGGGAACTTTCCCTGCTTTGACTCCACCAGACCACTGTCATTTTGCTTCTTTGACCCTGAACCTAGATGGCTGTGTGCTGTTCACATGTCCTTAGGTGATATGTCTTCCCTCAGGCCAGAAATCTCCAACTCCTCACACGGGCCCTTGCACAGAGCAGGTGTTTCAAAAATACTTTATGATTTTTTTCTTGCACAAAATGGAGCAAGAAGAAGAAAAAGGGGAAGTAGAATAAGATGGTCTGCAGAGAGGGCTCAAAGCGGTTGCTCTGGCTACTGAATAATGGAATCAAGTTCACATCTACTAGAAAGATAAAAAAATCTAGTTACTGCCTGTTCTCATCACAAAGTCATGTCAACTAGACTTGGCAGTAGTTCTTCACATCCCACAAACTATGGAAATTACGGGAAAATAAGAGACATAAGGGGATGAGCTGTGACACTGTCATAGAATGCTCTTTCAGCTGTTGCTCAGTCCTATCCCATTCAAAAACAACAGTGTTGAAAATTATTCCACTAATAGTACTATGGCAGGTGTGTCCTATTCACATCTTTCTGCATCTTAATGAACCCAAGCACCAATGTGATCCTTAGAGATGTGTTTCCCTTGTCCCCAAGCCCTACAGGAAAAGAAAGCTGAGCACACCTGTAGGAGAAAGCTGGGACTCAGGGAGGGATACCACAGAGATGACGTGTTAGGCTGATTCTGGCTGCAGATGTTTGTTTAAATGGAACTGCATTTTCACTGGCATCTCTCCTTAGTTTTCATTTCTCTGTTTTTACTCTGCTTTGGGCCCTTAAAGGGCAAATGATTTCTACTCTAGCAAAGACCACTCACACCCTGAAGTAGCAATGGGGCAAGGAGTCAGGTGAGGACTATCTCTTTCCCTTCTATCTCTCCCCTCACCTTCCTCTTCTCTTCCTCCTCTCATCCCATGCATGTCAGTTTCTCTGCTCTGTCTTTAAATTTCTCTCTTGCTTTCTTTTCCCCTGTTGTCTGTCTCTGTCTCTCCCTTTCCCTCCTTGTTTTGGGATGTATGTGTCTGTCTGTCAGTCATTCTTCCCTCTAGGGTATGCATGTGTTCTTGCCATCTATCTTTCAGTTCGCTTTATCTGTCTCCCTTGCTCCTTTCCCGTGTGGCTTTTCAATAGCGCACATAGATTGGGAGCCAGGAGACTAGTTTCTGGCCCTAGCACTATCATTAACTGGCTGTGTCGTTATGGCCAAGTTACTTTACATTTCTGGACCTTGACTTCTTCAGTGATAGAATAGGTTAGACTAGATACTCTTCCAGGTCCTGATGGCGCTGAGGTTTTATCACTGAATGAAACTGAACTTAGCAGACCCATGAAATAGTTGTAGAACAGAAGAATCATGCTGAGGGTCCCCAAAAGCATAGGCACCAGGGGGCGCTCGAGCACAACTCAAAAAGGATGAGACCAGCAACCCAGACCACAGTAATTAATGCAGGCACTGCGCTAAGCCCTGTAGTATGTGTAACAGAACAGTCAGTCTGATGAGACAGATACTATGGTTGTTCCTACTTTAGAGGTGAAGAAACTGCAGCACCAGGGGTGAAGTGACTTGCTCAAGGTCACACAGTAAAGACCTGTCAGAGCAGGATTGAAATGCAGGCTGTCTGACTCCAGACCCCTTCCTTGCTGAATAACTAATAATCTGCAATTCTGTATGGTCCCAGCCACTGAGTTTCACTCACAACCTTCCCACACGGGCTGCTGAGTAAATATCTCTGGGCCCCAAATGTGCTTAGGAGTTTTAGATCCAGACTACAATGGTTCAATCAATTCTCTCCTTCAAGACAACTCTGACTTCTCACATCTCTGCCTTTAACTATTCCACCAATACTCTATTGCTCTGTGCACTGACTTTACTTTTGCCATTCTAACTAACCAGGCATCACATGCCAGAATCTAGCGAAGTACAGGCCAGCTGCAGAGGCTCAAGTTTGCTGAATGGCCGACCAGCACCAGACACTCTGTGACCACAAAGGATGTCTCTGTGCTCTTTGTCTGGACTGGATATATCTGGAACCCTCAGTCATTTCACGTCACAATTCCTGCAGCTGCGCAGACTCCAACACTCACTGGCAACTATTAAACATGTCTGAAGGGAGGGTTAAATGATGTTCATTTTACAGAAGCAGAAACTGGGGTCCTCCCATGATAATTTTGGCTAACGAAGCAAAAGTAAAGAGAACCCCAGCTTCATGCCAGACTTAACTATGAGCTGTAAGGGGCACAGAGAAGAAGAAGCCATAGTCCCTACTCAAAAGAAAATACTGGAATGGAAGAGATAAGACACGCAAAATTGCTAAGTATGTAAAATTTATATAATAAATATATTAAACATATGAAAGTTCTGGGAGTCAGGAAATGAAAGGCCAAGTCCTTGACTTTAACCATTGAGTACATATGTCCAGTACCTCCTGAAATACCAGCTCAGACACCTGTTAGGCACTAATGGTTGTCTGGGTGTCAGGTAAGCATTTGAAATCATCACCAGGTTTGGTAGCCCCCGTTTCTTCCCACATTTTTCTTTAAGCATCTGTCCCTGTGTCAGATAGATGGTGAGACAGAGAGTGAGTGGGACAAGGAGTGAATGAATGATGTTCCTAGAAGTCACATTCACATAACCTGAAAAGGACAATGGAATTTACCATCCTGGGGCATTCAGTCTCATGGGAAGTTCAAACCCCCATCAAATCTGCCTCATAATCTTCTGCTTGCTCTTCCTCAGTGTCAACAATTTGACTTGTACAGTAGAGATAAATTAATGGGGTTGCATTTCCAGAAATGCTCTCATTTTAAGAGTATGACATAGAATAGCCACAGATGCAATTTTATCACACTTCTTTCTAGCTTTAGCATAGGTGTCATAGTGGCCACAGGACAGTCTAACAGTTCCCAGGGAGTCCAAGTCTGAATGCCACCCTCCTGGCTCACCCTCCTCGCAGTCCCTCTGCCCCTTTCCAGCGCTCATTCTCATACATCAGCCATGAAGACAGAAGGAAGGCAATGAGCACAGCAAGAATGCTGCACAATCCGCAGACCTGACCATCTCCAAGAGTCATTCAGAGTCCATGGAATAGTAACATCCACTCCGTGTACCTTCGGAGGCTGGCCCCTCCCTCTGCCTCAATCACAGACAGACTCCGTGCTCTCCAGTGCTCGGAGATGATGTATTTCTCTGGACAGCTCCAGATGGTGGAAGCAGGCTCCCTTCCCAGCAGGCCCTATAAGGGTTTCCAAGCTGGGACTGCACCCCAGCAGTGCCCATCTGTCCTGAGGCTGAGGTGTTGCCCCTAATGACTCAATCACTGCCCCAGTGAAAGAAGGGGGGCTGCAAGGAAGTTAGGGCAGCCTACAAACAGGGCAGCACTTGAGAAAGCCTGTATACTCCTGGGACTCACTGCACCCTGCACCCAGAGGGTGTCACAGCCCATGATAGGATATCTGCTCTCCCTCCACCCTGACTCCTTCTGAGGGCACCCACCACCAGGGCCCCTCCCAACAACAACCATGAAAGGCATCAGCACTCTGAAGACATGTCTAGCTGGCTGTCAATTTTCATGTACAAGGTGGGGGGACAGGGTAGGTTTATAGTTGTTCGTACGAAGAATAATACAGTAATTAGTAAATAGTAATACAAGAATAAACTGTATTTTGTGGACTCACAACTGAAAACTTTTGCTCCACCCTACATGTATGTATACCATACGTGTGTGTGTGTGTGTGTGTGTGTGTGTATTCTTCTTTAAAATTTTTTTAAAATATTTTTTTATTCATTATTTTTAGAGAGAAGGGCAGGGAGAGAGGAAGAAAGGGAGAGAAACATCAATGTATGGTTGCCTTTCACCTGCCTCCAGCTAAGGACCTGGCTGGATACCTGGCTTGCAACCTGGTTATGTGTCCTGACTGGGAATCAAACCAGTGACCTTTGGGTTCGCAGGCTGGCGCCAATCTACTAAGCCACCAGCCAGGGCTCCACCTGTGTATTTTGATACAGTTTAGGATTGAACTTGGTCAATACCAGAGAAGGTAGAGAAGAGTGAAACATTATTTTATACGTGTACTTTTGAAGTTATGTGGCAGTTACGAAAAGTCTAATAACGTGAGTGCCCCCACCCCTGCCTCTCACAGTGAACCAGCAGGGAAGTGATGCAAAGCCTCTATGTCTGTCCTCAGCTCCCAACCAGCTCTCCCTCCCCCAATATCAGTCCTCAGAGCAAAGCCCCCAGAAATCTCCAGGGAGAAAGAGAAAGTATGAGAGGAAAAGAATGGGTTATTTCATCCAATTCATTTGTGGAAAGACTGTCCTTTTAAATTCAAAAACATAACCATGTCTTTATTACTTGTACTCAAAAAAAAAAAAAAAAAAACATGACTGGAATAATAATACAAAAAGACAGATTAAGCCATAAGGAACCTCTAATTATGGGGCACACAGTCATTAACAACCCATGTTTTAAATCTGATTTCCCAAGTCCAATGTTGCCAAAGAATCCCCTAAAGGCCCTGTATCCCACCCCAAATACCCACTCTAGCAGGCCTCCTGAATCTCCCATAAGGAAATGAAGTCATTTTAGGTGGGGTCCAACCCAGACAGTGCTCAGATCACCTCAGGTCCCTGAATTGCCCAGAAAGCTCATAAGTAAGGGTCAAGCTCTCCCCAAAGAAAACTATGTCATATGACTGCATGGAATTGCTATTCTTCAGACTGAGTTCCCCTTCTCAAAACCACAGGGTGAAAAGACCCAGTCTACAAAGTTATAAAGCTGCTTAGGTAAGAAATAAACAATTAACAAGTCCAGATGGTTTTATGGGGAGGGGGTACAGCAGGAGGTGAACTACCCCCTCCCCCTTCAGAAACAGGTGATCCTAGGCCCCATCAGCCAGGTCAAGGCCTCAGCCTTCTGCCTGCCAGGGATGGATGCTGGGTGCAGGGCCTGTTACCTGCTGGACATCCTGCTGGAAAACGCAGAGCTGCAGCCGCTGGTGGAGTCGCACCTTGCGGTGCTGCCAGATGCTCTCGAGTCGCCGCTGATGGTGCAGCACCTCATGCACCACGTCCAGCACCTGGTGCACTGCCTTGGAGTAGTTGGCTGTGGCTGTCAGGGACTCAGAGTTACCAGGACTCAGGGGACGCTGAAGCACATCTAGCAGGGCCTTGCCATCCTGGCTGACCTGCAAAAGAGAAGAGGGTCATGTCAAGGGGGTGGAGTGTCAGACAGGGCACAGAAAGGATAGCAGAGGCTGCCTGGGGTCCCAGGCTAGGACCAGGAATCTCAGTCCTAACCAGACTCATGCCAACCAAGGGATGGGCCAGTCAGAGCTGCCATGGTGCCCAGCCCATAGTGCATTTCAGGGGCCAGAGCACCCTGAAATCCTGAGGCAGAGGAGTTGCAGGAGCAGCACCCTGGTGTCTGTGACACTCTTGACTCAGTCTCTCTCCCCCTTGAATTTTAGTTCCATGAGGGCAGGGACTCTGCCTGTTTCCCCAAACCCTAGAAGAGTGACCATAGTACTTGACAGATATTTTGACTGACTCATTGACAGGTGAGGCAATGGAACTTCTTTTCAGAAATGAGCTGAATGTATGCCAATACCATAAACCTCTCCCCAAACCCCTCTCTTTTTCACTTTCCTCTACCTGGCTCCAAACTTCTAGGGATAGTAACGGTACGTACCTCTGAGTTGTGGTGAGAAGTAAATGAGTTAACACATGCAGGGCACTTAGACTGGGGCCCACCACGTTGGATTGGCTACTAAGCCTATCTTCTTCATCACCATCATCACCATTTCTCTCTCCTGTCTTCTTTATTTCCTTGTCATTTTCTTCTATATTGAGCCTTCTTTTGCTCTTTCTACACAACCCCTTTTTTCTTCTCCTGAAAATGGTGCTATCCCCATCTTTTCAAAATATGTAAAGAAAGGACCCTAAGGTTGTGGGCACACCATCCATGTTCCTGGGTCCCCAGCACTCACCCTCAGTGCTGAGACCAGCAGGGGAAATTTTCCCTGTCATTCCTCATTGGAATCCTGGCAGGGCTATGGGCACCAGAATTCTGGAAAGTGGCATCATATGGTTGACACCTGTGACTCTCCAGTGCTTGGCAGAGTACCCAGTAGAGCATGTGTCTTTCAAATTTCAAACAACGGTGACTGGGGGATTGATAGGAATTTCAATGAATTTGGTTAACAATAAAATCAAAGCTGGTTTGTAGTGAAACTGTCTTGTTTTCCTGTCAACAAGATGTGGAAGGAGGTGTGCTCCCACTCCAGCCTCATGACAACAAATGGGAAGTGGTTGGTTATGCTCACAGCCTCCCCTTACTCCACCCTGGATGGGGAATTCAGGAGCAAACAGGCAACTATCACTCCCCCTGCTCATGGGGCCACAGAGAAGCCTGTGGGGCTGGGGGGTGATTAAGAGGCGGGCTGGAAGAAAGTACAGCCCAGATGGCAGAGGGAGCCTGGCTGGAGGAATTTAGCCAATTTAGGTAACCACCACTACCCACGGCAATCCACCATGCCTACCTCTTACGACATCCCTCCAGAGACATGAATAAGATAATATCAAATGGCTAACCCCGGTAGAGCTGTCTTCAGGGAATTCTAGGCCAGTGCTATCTTTGGGCACTGTGATAGGTCCAGTGTGGTCAGAGACGGGGGGCCAAATCTTGAAACCAAGTTCACGTAAGTTTCATCCTTGACCCCAGTCCACACCTGTGGGGGGCAGAGGCAACCCACTGACTTCTGAAATAGGCTTGAAGGGACTGTCTACGTCCCACAATGCTCGGACCTGAGAATAAATGGGGAGAAATACTGTATCTATATTTATAACCCTATGTATATTTATATGTATATTTATAACCACATGTATAATCCTACACATGTGAAACATGTGAGTACAATATTGATATCATTTGTATACTATTTTTGTATACTTTATAAGTAGTCAATTTAGAGGTAGTAAATTTTATAAGTAGTAAATTTACAGGCAGAAACACAGCTCTGTTAAATGAGAAAGCCTTATGTCATTTGGTTCAAAACTGACAAGATCAAAATTGGCTCACAAGCCTTCCTCTCTGCCTTCTATAATGACAAAACCTGTTAGCATTGTTAGTGTTATTATTGCCAGGCATACTACACCAGGTGCATTGCATGCATTATCTTTATTACTCTTAAAACTCCCCTACAAAGCAGGTATTACCACCTTCATTTCATGAAAGAAGAAACTTGGGCATAGAGTGGTTAAGAAACTTGCCTGAAGTCACACAGTTGGTAGGAAGCCAAGATTTAAACCCAGTTTTGACACTGTCAAAACCCTTAGTTTCACCCAGAAGCTGCTGGTTGACTTCAACATGCATCCAACTGATCTGGGATAGTATGTAGTAAAATGCAAGTTCCATGTCCCACTTCCTGATTTTCTGATTCAGTCTAGGGTAGAATCTAGGAATCCGGATGTTTTCCAAGCACCTCAGGTGAGTCTGATGCCTGTGGTCCAGGGATCCCTTCTGAGAAATAGTGCTCTAACTAATTTTGCCCCAGAAGGAGCTATGGGCCAGATTTGAATTCACTTTCCCCTCCTTATCCAGTTTCCTTAACCTGCCCACCTCTTTACACCCCTCAACCCCCTCTCTCCAAATTCATTCTGGTTAGCAAACCTACTTACTTGCATATGTCCACACAAGTGCACCTATAAGTCCTTTTCCTTTTCTTTGAAAGAAACAAAGATCAAGCAGGGTTTTCCTTCTTCTTAACTTTATGAATAATGTCCCCAGACTTTGATTTTTCAGTGAAAGAGTGTTTTAGCTTGTCTTTCACTTCCTTGGCAGCTTCTCCTGCAAACACTTATGTGCACCCTTATGCTGGGTTTTCCTCTGGACCTTCTGCTGACGAGCTGCTTCATAAAAGGGGTGGCAGGCTACTATTATACCAGCCAGAAAGCAAACTCCAGAGGAGCACTGTGTTGTTTTGTCTCTGAGAAGAGAGTCCAATACACCTCTAAAATGCAATTAATTTCTTGCACATATCCAAGGAGGTGCCTGCTAATGTCCTCATTTTTCCTGCTTCCTGGCTGGAGATACCATCATTCATAAATCAAAGATCTTAAAGAGTCTCCAAAGAGAGAAAAATAGCCCTTCTTCTTAGTTCAACCTAGGATTTTCCACAGTGTACAGGACAGTATTCTTGCTACCCACCCATACACACACACACATACACACACACACTCAGGCCCCTTGGGTATCCTGCTTGGTGCTCACCTCTGTGTAGGCCTGAGTCACCTGCTCATACAAAGACTGGTGATGATGGATCGCCAGCTCCAGGTCCTGCATCTCAGATGGCAGCCCACCTTCACTGCACATCTTGCACCAGGCATCCACTCCCGACAGGAACTGGAAGGAAATGCCAGCTGGGTCAGTGTGGGGCACTGGGGTGGGCAATGGGCAGATTATGCAGGGATGGTCAGACACCTTGGAAAGAAGCATCAGGACCTCTGGAAGCCTTCAGAGGCCACTGCAGAGGGTGCAGATTTTTCTTTAATTGTACAAACATTAATTCCATGTGAGAGGGCAGACCGAGTGCCTGTTTAAGAAGCATGGTTTCCACAAAGATGACTATTATGAAACTGCTGGGGGTGGCAGCCATGAGCAGGTTCCAACAGATTATATCCACACTGACTATAAAATACAGGTGTGCAAACAGCTCATACATTACCTGTACACGTTAGAGCTGCTTGTACCATGCACACTCACAGGCACATATGAGGGGCTACGCTTAATGCAATGGGACATTTCCATGAAGGTACTTTATAGTCTGTACATTGAGTTGTGAAGAGGAGAAAGAACATATTGTACAGGCCTCTCAGGGGACTTGCAGAGACTTTTCCTGTTAGGAATGGAGATTAACCCTCAGGAAGATGCCTACTGTTGGGTTAGTAGCCTCAGGGGTAGGAGAGGGGAGAGGCAGCTTAGGGGGACAGACTGTACTGCGCCTACGGTGGCAGTGGCTCCTGGAATGTGATATACAGATATAGATCTTGACAGATAGCAAATTACTTAAAAATGAAAATTAACAACTGTGGAAGGCTATAGCTTTCTGTGCACAAATGGTGAGCCAACTGAAATCACTCAGATTCATTAGGTGGAAAAATACACCTTTAAAATGCAAATAATTTTTCATCCAACAGTCTGGAATAGTTCTGTGATTCCTTTTGCCTGGGTACACAGCTCCATTCAAATTAATTTCCTAGATACTTTTTTATCTCGTTGCCTAGGACAGCCCACATGAGGACAATAAAGAGTGGTCTAAATAAACATATTGAAAAAATAGCCTGGAATCCGTGGTTTGGTGTGTTTTCTCCCCCTAGCTAAATGGAATCGTAGTTTATGAGTTTCCCTGAAGAACTGGTAATACCCAATGAAACTGCATTAAAAATAGATACTAATAAAATCGCTCCTGATCCAAACTAAGTCAGGAGATACTGGCAAGAAGCTGACTCCTCCAGCGACTCTCAGTCCCTGCACTGCATTTTCTGCCGCTGTCTGAGTTCAAGTCTTGGTGTCACTGTTGCCTTTCAGGCCTGGGGCTATTGGTTGTTATGGCTGATTTTTCATTTTGCATATTTTAATTTTATTTTTTAAATCACATTAGGATGTCTCTTGACAATTCTGGAAAAGTGCTGGGTGCTATCCAGTATCAGACTGCATGTGGTTGAGAACATCTTAGAAGCTTCTTTGCTCCACCAACAACCATTTTACAAAAGAACCTGTAAACAACTTGACATTCATGTGTCAATTGTGAGGGGAGCATCTTTTTAAGGTCCCCAAGATTTCTCTGTTGTACTCTAACAAAAGTCCTACAGCAGATTCCTCAAAATGGTGAGCTCAAGGAAAGAAAGACAGAGAGAAGGAAGTTTTGGGTCTCCCTTGCAAATCTGGATAAACCTAGATAAAATGTGCAAGTGATGGAGCTGAAAACAGAAGATTAGATATGAATATTCTCATGGTCCTAAGGATGAAGCAGACACAATCGGTCATTACAACCATCATCTTAAACAAACAAATAAACAAACAAACAATGACATGGCTAGATCCCTCTCAAGGGTATGGGACTGCCTTTGATTTGTGACAGAAGTGTTTTAGTCTTTGGGAAGGTCTCGGATGGAAACAGGCACAGTCGGAAGCAATACAATGTACCAGGATAGTATGCTGAACAAACACCCACAGCAGAATCTACTATATAAAAGTGCGCTTAGTCACCTTAAGTGCTCCATCGCTAATCTTTATAATTTACTGCACTGCAAGATTTGTGATTAACCCCACATTAGAGTGAGGAAACAAGCTCAGCATGGTGAGATGGCTTGCCTAAGTTTTAATGAATGATGATTAGAAATACAACGTGTCTGTCCACCAAGCCTTGACTCTTTCAATGATCCCATTTCCTTTCCATGTTAGGTGAGTAACATAGGGAAAGATTTAACGTATGACCTTGTGCCCAACTCTTCATTATCTGTGAACTATGAAATGTTACAGAAAGAAATTTATAGGTTAAGACCACAGACTTTAATGTTAGGTACACCTGGGTTGAAATCCCACCTATCCATAAGTTGCATGAATTTCACAGTTGTGTGTTAGTAAATGTTTAACAACCAGTGTGCATGTGCACATACACACGTGTATCATAAATTTTACTAACATGAGACATGTAGCATATAATTTACACAGAATAATAACATACACAATGTTCTTTATTGTAAATTCCATGTAGACAATTGATTCTCACAGGATACTTTTGTATGTGACACACTTACATAGTTTTGACGTGAAAGCTGGTTGGTAGTTTCATTTATGTTGATATAAGACAAAAGTGAATATACCTCACGACTTATGTCAGAACATAACTCATTCCTCTATTATGTAAGGGACTTCTTTGCAGAATGGAATAATAGTTTCTGAATATCAGAGGAATATTTTCACAATTCTGTGTACTATCCATAATGTAAGAGCTACAGAAAAAACACATTTTTAAATTCAGTCTGGCCCTGGCTTGTAGCTTGGTGGATAGGTGCCAGCCTGCAAACCCAAAGGTCGCTGGTTTGATTCCCAGCCAGAGCACATAACCAGGTTGCAAGCCAGGTCTCCAGCCAGGTCTATGGCTAGAGGCAGGTGAAAGAAACATTGATGTTTCTTTCCCTCTCTGCCTCTCTCCCTTCCCTTCTCTCTGAAAATAATAAATAAATTTTTAAAAAATAATAAAATAAATTCAGTCTGTATTTAAAATTTTTTCTCCCTCATTTTTTAAGACTTTAGACAATCAATAAGACAATAAATCAAGCCTTGGTTTGTAGCATTTGATGATTTCCATGATGCAAAGCTCCTATCTTGATCTATTTTAGGCTCTCAATGTGCCACCACCAAATATGGAGTTGGAAGAGATGACTGGGAGCATACACTGCATAGTATTTCCATCATAGACACAGATGTCCAAATAGATATAAATAACAGCAAACACCTAGATATTGAAATGTAGCAAAATAATTGGGAAATAATGAGAGTTGAGTACTTATTGGGTTGTTTTTTTTTAATTATTATTTCCAGAGAGAGAGAGAGGAAGGGAGAGAGACAGAGAGGGACAGAAACATCAATGGACGGTTGCCCTTCACCTGCCTCCAGCTACAGACCTGGCTTGCAACCTGATTATGTGCCCTGGCTGGGGAATCGAACCAGCATATTGACTTTGTTTTTAATATGACAGAATTAGTATAAATTCAGTTAAGCAACGCTATATTTAACAACCAGCTCACAAAACTCCTGAACTTTTAAGAAGTGGATCTCCATGGTCTGGTTAGCATGAGCCCCAGCACACCACTGGCTCTTAGGCAGGTTGTTTATTCTATTCTCTCCGAGCTTCAGTGCTCCTCTCTGTAAAGTGAGTCAGTGATGTCACTGGCTAGTGCCAGTGAATACTTGTTATTTCTAGCTACTGTGTTATTGTTACATTATATTATCCATAGCAACTGCTTCATGTAAAATTACTCTCCCCCTGCTCTCAGTACTCTATGATCAGTTTAATTTCACCCCTTTGGTTACACTCAGGGGATGAAAACTAGGTAGACAGTCAACACACACAAGTACCCACAACAATAAACTACCCAGTGGCTTGGATGATAAGCAAAGCCATCAATGTTTCTTTACATATACAGGGGCCATGAGAGTGAGAGACATGGGTTATTGCTGTAGCTACTCACAGGTCTTCAGTGTATCTGAGAGAGGAAGAGCTTTCTACAAAGTATCTATCCCCCAACCCTTCCCACCAACTACAACCTCGGAAGCTCCTTGGCCTCACCTGCTCAGCCTTCTGGTGGAACACGGCAGACATGGCGAGGATGGTGCTGCGTTCATCCAGGGCAGCTGCGAAGCTCTTCCACTCCTGGTCCAGCTGCGTGGAAATCTGCTTGATTTGCTGTGAGGCGTAATGACCAGCCTCGGACAGGCGGGATGCCACAGACATGATGCGGTTGATGTTGACATAGGCATTCTGGAAAGCAGAGCAGAGTGAGGGAGTAGTGGGGCAGGCTGAAAATGCACCCCCTGAGCACTTCTGGGGAGGGTATTCAGGGAAGCAAGGATGGTGGTGACCATACTAACATATCCATTTTTGGCCCAAGGGAAGTCTTTTTTTATGATAAAATTGCAACAGATAGCAGGTAAGGTTACTGACACTTTTCATTCTGGGGACCAGCATAGTTTTTGTGCCAACTACTAATGCACATAAATTAGGTCACTTTGCATGGGCGCTCCCTTAGTAAACCTCACTATCATCTTTGAGGTCATGCCAAGGAGGACATCATGATACTTCTTAGAGTTACTCTCTGGAAGTAAATGGCTCAGACTAGGGTAAAAGCTGGAGGAGGCCAAAGTGCTCCTGGCTCAGGAGAGAGCTGTACCCTGGGCATTGCTGCCACCTGCCACAGGGCAGCAATGTGCACCAAAGAGGGCAAAGGACACTTGTTACATGATAATTCCACACTATCCTGTCACCAGGGAAAGACTGCTGCCCCCACGCCACTCCCTTCCCCAGAAGAGCTGGGCACTGGCCATCAGTCAGGGTTTACATAAAGAGCATTTGAAACCACAACACTTTTCCACATTAAAAATAAGATCAATGGGGCCTTTTCTTATCTCTACTTGACTTAGGAAAATCCCCCTGCCTGACTCCAAAAGGCATTTGTGGGCCCTCCCCCTGGCCCTGCTGACTCTTTCCAACTTGTGTTTTGTTCACACTCACTCTCATGATTGATTGCCAATTAAAATTCATGACCACCACATGCACTGTTTCCTATACGGCTACTAGAAAACTCTCCAGGAAGGAAAAAACTGAAGAAAATCCTCAGAAACATAATACTAATGAGCATGGTTATTTTTAATTGCTCCCTCCTATTAATTGTCCAAAGTGTCAAAACAATCAAGTACTATTTTGGCACCCACAGAGAGCTTTTCTGACTCACACAACGTATGTCTGAGGAAGGATGGGGGTGGCAGGTGGCTTGTACACCTTCGTTTTTTGTTACAAATCTTCTCAAATGATAATAAATATCCTTCAACAATGGCATTTTCTCTTGGTCCCACAAGCTCAGGGGTAGCTCATTAATACTGGGTAAGTTCAATGAAGCTTCTTTATTTTTCTTTCCCTCTTCCCTCTTAGTCCTCATTCATCTTAGCTTTTTCCTGAGCAAACCTGAGCCAGGTGGATAAGGTCTCTCTTCATCTAAAAGGTCGTTGTGAAAGTTTAAAAGGCTAAGTGACTCACTTGAATACAAATCCATCCTGATGTCTAATGACCTCCATGCACAAGCTCTTTCTTTAGTCTGGCCTGGGAGCTTTCTGACACAGTACACTTCCTTTAATAGACTAGAATATTATTGAGACCTGTTATTTGAAATAACAATCCTTCAGAGAGTTAGGAATCATTATCAGCCCTGTTTTCTGAGTTAGGATACGGAGTCTACTTAAAATTAAAGTCTATTTATAGAACTGACAGAAAAACCAACTCTACACTTAGAGGGAAAGAAAAGGAAAGAAGGCATGTACTGATTTTCAAAGTTCTGTCTTCCAAAGGAATAACATTTGTATTTCCTCAAATTTTCTGCTTGTCTCTTTGTCTTAGTTTGGGTTGTCCCAAAGCAGACCCTGGGACAACGACTGGGGGCAGATAGTGTATTTGGGTGTGATCCCAGGAAAAACAGTGAGGGATGGGGAAGTCAAAGAGGACAAAGAGAAAAATGAATAAGAAAAGTATGTTCATGAGTGAGTTGTTGCTATGGGCCATTGGGGGGTCATCCCTCCTGAAACTCTGAAACACCACGTAGAGCACACTTTGGAGCTGTCCCACCGGGAGGTAAGAAGTCTGGGGTATTGACACACCAAGTCCCATTTCTCATTGTTGAAGGTCTGTACTAGAGTAATTCCCTGGCATTGCCAGCCTGACCTATACACAGGCCAAGCACACTCCCCAAGTCAGAGTGACCATGGCAGAGAAACACAGGAAGCTGCCAGTATGTGGGGGGAACCATCTGCAGGTGACAGTCAGGGTAGGCAGAGTGGATATTGATGGGGAATGACAATGTTGGAAATTGTTATCCTTCCAAATTGAATTTGAATCTTGGAATTCTCCCCTTCACATACATTTACCCAGATCTATCTAGGGTTGCTGGGTTTTTCTATCCTGGGAAAGACCTTATGCTTTTTGGCCTAATGGAAAGCAAGAAAATCAAGAACAGCAGGGCACTAGCCTGTGTCCAGGGCCCCTCAGGTACACCTTGTATGTGCGGGCCCTCTGTCATCACCACCTGGTTTCATTCCTCCCTGCAGGGAACATAGGGAGGCATATTTCTGCTCACTTCCAGGAAAGAGTTTCCAGCTATTAGGAATGTCTAACTGTGGCTGCCTTGTTGGGGCTGTTAACACCTTGTCACTCACTCAAATATTTATGGAGAGTGAGCCAGGCTCTGTGTTGGGAGCTGTGGGAGATCAAAGAGGAGTGAGACAGGATTCCTATCCTCAGGGGATCACAGCTGAGACTCAAGAGAAGTCCTCCATAAGTATAATTTAAAACAAAATGAAGTAAGTGTTTTGACAAGGGTAGAGCAACTGGCTGTGGGGATGCAGAGGGAAGGGGGCTGAACCACTGGGGAGGGGCTTCCTTCCCAGGAGGTGGTGGTGAGGCTGGCTATCCTCCATGAACCCCTATGATCATAAATGAAAGCTAACAGCAAACAAACAAACAAAAGGCCACAGCTTACATTTCACATTCTAGAAACTAGCACAGTAAGTGCCTTTTTTGTTTCTTTATCAGTGGGCAGAAAAATGTCTTACTAAAACTAACAAACAGCTTCACAAAAGAAGTGGAGGCATTATGCTATAATGCTGGTTCATGAGTTTGCTATTTTTTTTTTTTTTCCCTTTATGCTCCTTTTCAGAATAGCAAAACACTGCAGGCAAGTGACATTGCCCAAGCTCATCATATCATCTTCATCTTCCTTCAGCCTAGAACCTGAGACAAGTGGGCAGATAGATTCTAAACTGCAGCCACAAACCAAATGAAAATGGGAATAGCAGAGAAGGTCTTAAATGACTTCAAAGGCAAGGGAAGAACGCAGTTAAAGAGCTGGATTATGAGGCTGGGTAAATAGGAGTGCTTAGTCCTTACGCATGAATGTCATGTCATAGCCTTTAGTCAATCCACCCATGTGGTCTGTGTCCCTGTGTATGCCTTCTGTTAAGGAGCATTTTAGGGCATGGTCTGTCCTGGGGACATAGCCAATGGGAATGGATATTTTGACTCTTCATAATCTTTCCATTTCCTACCAGCTGCCCACTCCACTCCCTTCCATCTGCCTGGCCCTGCCACTTTTGCCTACCACACTTCAAGCCCTTCATTTGCAGCACTGATCAACAGTTGAGGGCATCAAATTGGGAGTCAGGAGACATGAGTTCTGGTTCACCCCAGGGAACTCACTTAAGATGTCACTTGCCTCCTCTGTGCCTAGGTTTCCTCTTCTGTGAAGAGAGGTAGTTGAACTAAATGATCTTATACATTCCATTTCTGAGGAAGCAGTGTCGGCTCCACCTCACCAGGCCTCTAGATGCATTCTCCGTTTACAGAGGGCACCAGACTGAAGGTAGAAAGAATTTAGGAAGTCACAGGTTTCTTCCTCCTCTTCAGTGCCAGGGAGGAATTATGACTAAATATATTCCCTTCCCAAAACTCTCTTCTTTGGAGGAAGCAGGGTATAAAATGAAGAAACAAGGATAACTCAAAACTTCCAAGTGCCTATGTGCAATAAGAATGTTTTAAACAAGAGTCACATGATCTGACTCATGCTTTCAAAAGAGAGCCCTGTGCACTAAAGGGCCTGGAGTGAGACAGGGCAAGGAGTGCCTGTACACCCCAGATGTACAGCCCAGCCTCGGCTGTCTGTTGGGGGCCTTAGCCCCTCACCTGGCTCGCTCTCTGCCCTTCATGGGAGGGCCACACTGCAGCTGAGTGACCAAGGCCAGCTGCTCCCATCCCCCTGCCCTCTTCAGCCCCTTCTCCTGAGCAGAGCTGCCTAGACTAACCCGCTTCCCTGGCCAGAAATTAATAATAAAACTAATAATTCTGATATTTTGGGAAGATGGCGACAGAGTAGAGAGCAGTGCTGATGGTGTTCTCAAATACCAGAGCAGCTAGAGGACAGGACAGGGAGCACGAGATGTCTTCAGGTCCCAAAGAACTGGAGTGGTCAGCATCTGGACACAGGAGAGCACAGCCCAGTGGCAGCGGAGACCTATAGGAGAACAGGTGAGGGGACTCCAGACTTAATGGCTGGCGGGCCGAGGTCGGCTCTGGGCAGTGGTGGCCCTACCCTGTGGGGCGTCTCTAACTGAAGCAGCTCCAAGCTCCCAGGCAACTAGAAATCTGAACAGTGAAGTGCAGGCAGTGAGGGCAAACACCGTAGGGAATGCAGAATTGAATTCTTGCAGGGGAGGGACTGTGTGAGAGACTCACTCCAGCAACAGGGAGAGGAGGCTCCTTGCAGGGCTAGAGGCGGAGGAGAAGAGTCCTGCGGGAAGCCGGAGTGGGAGAGCGGGGAAGTGCACCGGCTGGGGCTGCGAAAGGGCCGAAAACGGTGCTGCTGGGCCACCAGGGAAACAGCAGCTTGAAGCCCCTGCGAGGGGGGAGGCCCAGCCCTGTGCAACCACACAGGCCCCCAGGCTCCACGGAAACTCCAACGGGGAGCCAGGAACTAGCAGCGGGGGCAATTGACCTGCCCATTGCCGACACAAAGACCGCAGATGCCTGGGGAAAGGCACATCACGGAGGCCGAGTAAAGGACTCCTCGGAGAGCTGATCTGCTTGGAGGCCTGGCTCTCACCCGGGGGAGCAGGGCAGTGTTGGCGGCCCCGGGCAGTGTTATCGGACCCTGGGCACTGTTGGCGGACGGGGGCTGCCTCCTCCGGAGCGGAGCGGCGGAGGCAGGGCCAGTCATCAAAGGAACCAGAGAGGTTGCAGGCTGCACTGCAGGGGTGCCAGGTGCCTATCACAGGCAGGAACCTCCGCCAGGAGTGGGAGGGGACACCCTGCAAGCCGCAGAATACCGGCAGCTCTAAAATCCACCTAGGCTACTGAAGGCCCAGCATTCCTGGGGGCTGACACCAAGAATCAGCCCTGACCGTGACAATCAGAGGCCCTGCCACTAAGACCATATAGACTATAGACTGCAGAGACCTAAGAAAAAGAGGCCTCAGGAAATGGATTGCTGCTAATTTCAAACATCTGAGTTATACCGAGAGACATGAACTATTAATCCCCAACATATCCTTTGCAAAAGTTACTTCTCACATATTCTTAATCCCCGCCTATCTCAATCTACCTAAATACCCAAGACCCCCCCTACAATGATTTAAAGTCTACTCACTCTCTGGATACAACACATTCCCAGTCCCCAGCCACCTAAACCCTTTCTATAGTCTTTTCTTCCTTTCATTTTCTTGCCCCCGCCGCCCTTTTTTCCCTTTTTTCCTTTTTTCTTTTCTTTCTGTTAAAGCCCACAGGTCCTGGCTCATCCTAGACCAAACAGAGATCATAAACGGTGAACAGACACCTAAAACTTTTCTTTATTAATATTTGTTTTTCTTCGTCTTGTGACTTTTTCCTTTCTTTTTCTCTCTCTGATATAAGCCAGGAGGTCCCGGCTCCACGTGGACCAATCAGGGATCATTAAGGGTGAACAGCCACCTAAACCCTTTTTGCTTATCATATATAGTTTTGTTTCTTGTTTTGTTTTGTTTATTTTTCATGCTAAAAGCCCTCAGGTCCTGACTCCATCTGGACCAATCAGGGATTATGTCCATCTGGACCAATCAGGGATTATGATTAAGGGTGAACAGCCATCTAAACCCTTTCTTATTATTGTTATTATCGTTTTTATTTCTTTTTTTCTTTTTCTTTCTTTTCCTTTTTTTTTTTTCCTGCTAAAAGCCCACAGGTCCAGAATACAACCAGACAGTCCAAATAAAGGATACACCAAGAATAACAAGTGGAGAAAATCTGGGAGAACGCAACATTGAACTCCACAAATCTACTATCACAGAAGGGTGCTCAACTAAGGCAAGGAAGCAAAGCAGGTTAACCCAAGGAAAAAGCAAAAAAATAAAAAGCAAGCAACAGCAGACACACAAAATGGGGGAAAAAAGAATCAGTCCATCACCAAAAGGAAAGGAAGAATCCCCAGAAAGACCACAAAATGAAACAGGGGCACCTGAAACATCAGATAAGGAATTCAGAAGAATGATACTAGAGAAGCTCAGTGAACTCAGCAACATCAAAGAAAACTATAAACAACTCAAGGAGAACTACAAAGAACTCCAGGGAAATTACAAAGAACTACAGCAGCATGAAAAAGGACATAGAAACTATCAATAAGTGCCAGGAGGAAATGAAGAATACAATTTCAAAATTGAAGAATACAGTAGAAGGAATCAACAGTAGGCTAGAGGAAGCAGAGGACCGGATCAGCAAGTTGGAGGATAATGTAGACAAATACTCCAAGACAGTACAAGAGAATCAAAAAAGGCTGAACAAGACTGAAGAGGGGTTAAGAGAGCTGCAGGACAACATGAAACGTAACAACATCCGTATCATAGGGATACCAGA
>PVIW01014998.1:0-21267 GCA_004026585.1 Noctilio leporinus | reverse complement strand
GAGTCTTCCCTCTTCCTGAATTTTTTGGTATAGTTTGAGGAGGATAGGAGTTAGTTCTTCTTTAAATGTTTGGTAAAATTCACCTGTGTAGCCATCTGGTCCAGGGCTTTTGTGCTTTGGGAGATTTTGGATTCCTTCTTTAATTTCACTAGTTGTTATTGGCCTATTCAGGCTTTCTGCTTCTTCTGGGTTCAGTTTTTGTAGATTATACAATTCCAGAAATGTGTCCATTTCATCCAGGTTGTCATATTTTTTGTCATAGAGTTGTTTGTAGTAATTTCTTACAATCTTTTGTATTTCTGAGGTATCAGTTGTGATTTCCCCTCTTTCAGTTCTGATTCTGTTTATTTGGGTCCTCTCTTTACTTTTCTTGATGAATCTGGATAAGGGCTTGTCAATTTTGTTTATTTTTTCAAAGAACCAGCTCCTGGTCCTTTCAATTCTTCGAATTGTAGTTTGAATGTCTGAGTTACTTAGTTCTGCTCTTATCTTGATGATTTCCTTCTTTCTACATGCTCTGGGCTTTGTTTGTTGTTGCTCCTCTAGTTCTTGCAGCTTTGTGGTTAGGTCATTTTTATAAACTTCTTGTAACCTCTTTTGGAAGTCCTGTATTGCTATAAATTTCCCCCCTGAAAACTGCCTTTGCTGTATCCCATAAGTTTTGGGCTGTTGTGTGTTCATTGTCATTTGTTTCCAGGAACTTTTTTATTTCATCTTTGATGTCATCGTTGACCCCTTCATTGCTTAAAAGCATGTTATTCAGTCTCCATGAGTTAGAGAATTTTTGGGTTTTTCCCTTGAGATTGGTTTCTAGTTTCAAACCATTGTGATCTGAGAAGATACTTTGTATGATTTCCATTTTCCTGTATTTGTGGAGTCTTGTCTTGTGACATACCATGTGGTCTATCTTGGAGAATGATCCATGTGCATTTGAAAAGAATGTGTATTTTGCTTCTTTGGGGTAAAAGACTCTGTATACATCAGTTAGGTCCATTTCCTCTAGAATGTTGTTCAATGCCCCAACATTCTTGGGGATTTTTTGTTTGGAAGATCTGTCTATTATATAATGAGGTATTAAAAACCCCTACTATTAGTGTGTTGCTGCCTATATCCTTCTTGAAGTCCTCCAAGATTTTCCTTATATATTTCGGAGCTCCTATGTTTGGTGCATATATGTTCACCAGAGTTATATCTTCTTGGTGGACTGTTCTCTTAAGTATTATGAAATGTCCTTTTTTGTCTCTTTTTATGGCCTTCATCATAAATCTATTTTGTCTGAAATAAGTTTTGCTACTCCAGCCTTTTTCTCATGTCCATTTGCTTGATATGTATTTTTCCATCACTTCACTTTCAATCTATTTTGATTTTTTGTTCAGAGGTGGGTCTCTTGAGGACAGCATATATGTGGATCATGTTTTCTTATCCATTTGGCTATTCTATGTCTTTTGATTGGTGCATTTAATTCATTTACATTTAAGATTATTATTGATTGATACTTATTTATTGCCATTTTCCCCCTTTGTACCTGTGTTTTTCTCTGTCTCTCTCTGTTTCTTCTTCTTCTTTTTTTTTAAAGCAGACCCGTTAGCATTTCTTGCAATGCTGGTTTGGTAGAGATGTATTCTTTTAGTCTTCTTTTTTGGAAGATCCCATTTATTATTTTCCAGAGAGAGGGGAAGGGAGAGAGGCAGAGAGAGAAAGACATCAATGTAAGGTTGCCTTTCACTTGCCTCCAGCTATGGACCTGGCTGGAGACCTGGCTTGCAACCTGGTTATGTGCCCTGTCTGGGAATCAAACCGGCAACCTTTGGGTTCACAAGCCAGCACCTTATCCTCTGTGCCACCAGCCAGGGCTTAGTCTTCTTTAGTCTGGGAAACTCCTTATTTCACCTTCCATTTTGCATGAGAGCCTCGCTGGTTAGAGTATTCTTGGTTGCAGGTCTTTGTTTCCCATTACTTGGAATCTTTTTTGCCAGTCCCTTCCAGATTGTATTATTTCTGTTGCGTAATCATGTGACAACCTTATTGAAGCTCTGTGATACATTATTTGCTATTTCTCTCTTGGTGCTTTTAAGATTCTCTCTTTGTCTTTGAAATTTACCATTCTAATTATAATGTGTCTTGGAGTGGGTCTGTTTGGATTCCTCCTCATTAAGACCCTCTGTGCTCCCTGAACTTGAGTAACATTTTAACTCATCATGTGTAGGGAAGTTTTCTCTCATTACTTTTTTGAACAGGTTTTCCATTCCTTGTTTCTCTTCTTCTGGATCCCTATGATATGGATGTTATTGCATTTCATGTTGTCCTACAGGTCTCTTAAACATCTTCATTCTTATTCAGCCTTTTTTCATTCTGTTCCACCATCTTGGAATATTTTTCTACATTGTCCTCTAGCTCGCTGATCCAATCCTCTGCTTCCTCTAGCTTGCTGTTTATTCCTTCTATTGTATTCTTCAATTCAGAAATTGTATTCTTCTTTTCCTCCTGGCTCTTACTGATAGTTTCCATGTCCTTTTTAATGCTGGTGTAGATCTCAGTAAGTTCCTTGTAGCTTCCCTTGAGTTCTTCATATTTCCCTGGAGTTGAACTTGCTGAGCTCATAGAGCTTCTCTATCATCATTATTTTGAATTCCATATCTGATAGTTTGCTTGCCTCTGTTTCATTATTGATCTTTCTGAGGATTCCTCCTTTCCTTTTGGTGATGGACTGATTCTTTTTACCCCATTTTGGGTGTCTGTTGTTGCTTGTTTTTGTCTTGGATTAAACTGCTTTGATACCCTCCCTTTGTGCAGCACCCTTCTGTGTTGGAAGATTTGTGGAGTTCAGTGTTTCAGTCTCCTAGATTTCCTCAACTTGTTGCTCTTGGGGTATCCTTTATGTCAGGTTTAAGTTTAGGAATAGTGCTAGTGTTAGGGTTAGGGTTATTGTTAGTTACGATTAACTCATTTACATTTAAGGTTATTATTGATTGATACTTATTTATTGCCATTTTTCCACTTTGTACCTGTGTTTTTCTCTATCTCTCTCTCTTTCTTCCTTTTTTTTTTTTTTTTTAGCAGACCCTTTAGCATTTCCTGCAATGCTGGTTTGGTAGAGATGTATTCTTTTAGTCTTCTTTTGTCTGTGCAACTCCTTATTTAGGTTTAGAGTAATGATAAGGGCAAAAATTAGGGTCATGTTTGGTTTATGGTTATGGTTAGAGCTAACATTACAGGAAGAGTTAGGGTTAAGTTTAGCTTTAGGGTTATGTTTAGGACTAATGTTAGGGTGACATTTAGGGTTAAGTTTAACATTAAAGTTAGGTTTAGCCTAGTATAAAGGAACCATGGCCATGGAAAACAAGTGGGATTGACTTTGGGGGGAATGGGTGGGTGGGGAGGGGGACAGAGGGGAGCAAAAAGGGGATGGATGTAATACAACAACAATATATATTTTTTTAAGTTAGGTTTAGCATTACAGTTAGCATTTGGTTTAGGGCTAGCGCTAGTGTTAGTTTTAGAGTTAAGGTTAGTGTTAAGTACAGCGTTAGATTTAGGGTTATGGTAAGGTTAAGGTTAGGGCAAGCATTAGGGATAGGGTTAGGGTTAGAGCTAGTGTTAGGCTTACATTTGTGTTAGGGTTCACATTTCAATTAGGGTTAGTGTTAAGGTTACATTTAGAGTCAGAGTTAGGGCTAGGATTAGGGTTCTATTTATGGTTAGGATTATTTTTAGGGCTAGCATTATGGTAGGGGTTAGGGTCAGTGTTAGGTTTAGGGTTAGATTTAGGGCTAAAGTTAGTGTTACTTTTAGGGTTATATTTAGTGCTAATGTTAGGGCAAGTGTTAAAGTTAGAATTAGGGTTAAGTTTAGGGTTAGCATTAGTGTTAGGTTTATCTTCAGGTTTAGTGTTATAAGTAGTGTTAGAGTTAGGGTTAGTGTTAGGACCCGGGAAAGAATTAATTTCAGGTTTAGTGTTAGGATTAAGGTTAGGATTAGGGCTATGGTTAGGTTTAGGGCTAGCATTAGTGTTTAGTTTCAGATCTGGGTTACTTTTAAGTAACATTAGAGTTGGGGTTAGGGTTAAGGTTAGGGTTAGGTTTACAATTAGGGTTCAGTCTACAATTAGGGTTATTTTTGTGTTAGGGTAAGTGTTAGGGCTAGTGTTATGATTAAGGTATTATGTTCAAGGTTATGTTTAGGTTTAGGGGTAGGGTTCAAGCTAGCATTATGGTTAGGTTTAGGGCTAGTGTTCAGATTTAGGCTAGGGTTAATGTTAGGTTTAGGGTTAGTATTTGGGGTAGCATTAGAGTTAGTGTTAAGATTAGGGTTGGGACTAGTGTTAGGGTTAGTGATAGGGTTAGTGTTAAGGGTAGTTTTAGAGTCAGGGTTATGTTTGGGGTTAAAGTCAAGACTAGGGTTATTTTTACATTTAGGGTTAGAATTATTAGTTGGGTTAATGTTAGGTTTAGAGTTAGGGTTATGGCTATAGTTTGAGTTACTTTTAGGGCTAAGGTTAAGGATAGGGTTAGGGTTAGGGCTAACATTAAGTTTAAGGTTAGATTTATGGCTAAGTTTACATTTAGAATTTGTTTTAGGGCCAGCATTAGAATTAGGTTTAGGCATATTGTTAAATTTATGGTAGTGTTAGGGATAGAATTAGGGCTATGATTAGGGTTAGGGTAGAGGATAGTTAGGTTTAGGGCTACCATTAAAGTTAGTATTAGGAGTAGTATTAGTTGGTAGGGTTATGGTTGGTTTAGTGTTAACATTAGAGCTATGATTAGGGTTACCATTAGGGTTAAGTTTAGGTAAGGGTTAGGGCTAACATTAGGGTTAGGGTTAGATTTATGACTTGAGTTAATGGTAAAGTTAGTGTTAAGGTTAGTGTTAATGGTAGTGTTAGATTTAGGGTTAGGTGTAGGTTTAGGTTTAGTATTAAAGGCAAGCATTAAAGTTAGGGTTAGGTTTAGGGCTAGGGTTAGTGTTACATTTGGGTTAGGATTAGGTTTAGGGCAAATGTTAGGGTTAGGATTAGTTTTAGGGCTATCATTAGGTTTAGGGTTAGGTTGAGGGCTAGGTTTAAGGTTTGGATTTGGTTTAGGTTAGGGTTAGGGTTAACATTCGAGTTAGGGTTAGATCTATCAGTAGGTTTAGGATTAGTTTTAAGGTTAGAGTTAAGGGTTAGTGTTAAGGCAAAAGTTAGGGTTATAGTTGGGTTAGAGTTAGGGCTAGAGTTACTGTTAGGGTGGTGTTAAGTTGAGGACCAGTGTTAGGGCTATGGTTAGGGTTAGAGTTAGGTTTCAGTTTAAGGTTGGGGCTAGGGTCAACACTATGTTAAGGTTAAGGTTAGGACTAGCATTACAAATAGGGTTACTGTTAAGGTTGTGATTAGGATAAGGGTTAGGTTTAGAGTAATATTAGCTATAGGACTAGTGTTAATTTTAGGGTTAGGTTTAGTATCCCAGTTATGGCCAGTGGTAGGTTTAGGGTTAGCATTAGGATTCGGGTTTGTATAAGAAATTAGGGTTAGATTTACTGCTCGCATTAGGATAGGGTTAGTGTGCATGTTAGGGTTAGGGCTAGCATTAGGTTTAAGAGTAAGTTCACATCTAGTGACTTGGTTTGTGTTAATATTGGGGATAGGGTCAGGGTTAGGGTTAAATCTAGATTTAGAATCACAGTTAAAGTTAGGCTTATTATTAGTGCTATAGTTTGAGTTATGACTAGCAGTTGGGTTAGTGATAACTAGCATTTGAGCTGAGCTAGCGTTATAGTTAACGTTAGGATTAAGGTTAAGGCTAGGATTATGGTTAGGGTTAGGGTTAGGGTTTTGGTTGGGGTTAGGGCTACTGTTATTGGTAGGGTTATGTTTATGGCTAGTGTTAGGGTTAGGATTTGGATTAGAAATAAAACTAGGGTTAGGGTTATGATTAGAATTCAGGAAAAAAAAAGAATTCAGGTGAGTGTAAGGGTTAGAATTGGTGTTAATGTTAATTTTAGGGTGAGAATTAGAACCAGCATTATGGTAAGAGTGAGGATTAGGTCTAGCATTAGGGTTTAGTTTAGGGTTATGATTGGGTTAGGTTTAGGATTACAGTTAGGTTTAGGACCAGCATTAGGTTTAGGTCTAGGGTAAGGAGTAGAGGTAGGATAAGAGTTAGGACTTCCTTTAGGTCTAGTTTTAGGATTAGGGTTAGAATTAGAACTATGGTTAGGGTTACAGTTAAGACTACAATTAATTTTAGCATTAGGGTTAGGTTTCGTTTTAGGATTTAGTCCAGCATTACATTTAGGTTTAGAGTTAGAAATAGTATTAAGGTTTTGGTTAGGGTTAGAGTTATACTTGGGTTTAAATTTAGGGCTAGCATTAGAATTAGGGTTAGTGTTAGGGTTAGGAATATGTTTAGTGTTAAGGTTTGGGTTAGGATTAGGTTTAGGATTGGGGTTAGAAAAGCATTAGAATTATTGTTAGGGTTAGCACAAGCATTAGATTTGCAATTAAGTTTAGGTTTGGGGTTAGGCTTAAATATGGCATTATGTTTAGAGGTAGGGTTAGGATTAAGTTTATGGGTAGAACTGCCATTAGGGTTAGCATTAGTATTAGCATTGGGGTTAGGAGTAGGATAAGTTTTACTGTTGTGGCTATTGTTAGTGTTAATGTTAGGGTAAGGGTTAGTGTTAGGGTTAGAATTAGGGCTACTGGTATGTTTAATGTTAGGTTTAGGATAAGAGCTAACATTAGGTTTTGGATTAGGGTTATGGCAAGTATTCTGGTTAGGATTAGGTTTTAGAATTTGGTTTAATGTTAGGGCTAAGGATAGGGTTAGGATTAGTTTAAGGATTAAATCAAGGGTTAGGGTTAGGACTACCATTAGGTTTAGGGTTAGAATTAGAGTTAGCATTAGAGTTACATCTAGGGTTAGGGTTAGGATTGGGACTTGTGTTAATATTATGGTAAGTGTTAGGGTTAAGATGAAGGGTTAGGCCTAAATTTAGAGTTTGGGTTAGGTTTAGGGCTAGCACTAGGGTTATGGTAGGCATTAGATTTACAGCTAGCATTAGGGTAAGGCTGCATTTTGGGCTAGTGTTAAGGTCAGGGTTTGGGTTAAATTTAGGGTTATGGTGAGGTTTAGGGTTAGGGTTATGTTTACAACTAGCATTAGAATTTGGGGCCCTGGCTGTTGGCACAGTGGATAAGGTGCTGGCCTGCAAACCCAAAGGTCACTGGTTTGATTCCCCAGCCAGAGCACATAACCAGGTTGCAAGCCAGGTCTCCAGCCAGGTCTGTGGTTGGAGGCAGGTGAAAGGCAACCATACGTTTATGTTTCTCTCCCTCTCTGCCTCTCTCCCTACCCCTCTAAAAGTAATAAATAAAATCTTCTTTTTTAAATTGGGTTAAGGTTAGAGATAGGGTTAGCATTAAGGTTAGGGTTAGGATTAGGGATAACATTAAGGTAGGATTAGTTTTAGAGCTACAATAGGTTAGAATTAGGGTTAGCTTTAGGGATAGCATTAGGGTTAGGGTTAGGATTAGGGTTAAGGTTAACACTAGTGTTAGATATAGGGTTAGAGTCAGGACTAGCATTAAGGTTAGGGTTAAGGTTAGCATTAGGACTAGCTTTAGCTTTAGGTTTAGGGTTAGGTATATGATTAGAATTTTGATTAGGGTTGGATAGGGTAAGGTATAGCATTAAGATTAAGTTAAAGTTTAGGGTTAGTGTTAGGTTTAGAGTGAAGTTTATATTTAGGATTGGTGTCAGGACTAGAGTTAGGGCAAGGGTTAGGTTTAGGGTTTTGGTTAGCATTAGCATTGGGGTTTGGGTTAGGGTTAAGTTTAGGTTTAGGGTTAGTGGTAGGTTTAGGGTTAGGGTTAGGGTTAGTATTAAGTTTAGGACTATTGTTAGGGTTAGGGTGAGGGCTAGTGTTAGGCTTAGGCTTAGATTTAGTGTTATGTTTAGGGTTAGAATTAGGGTTGAGACTAGCATTATGGTTAGGTTTTGGTTTATGGTTAGCATTGCTTGGGGTTAGGTTTAGGGTTAAAACTAGGGTTAGGACTAGACTTAGGGATAGTGTTAGGTTTAGGATTATTGTTAGCTTTATGTTTGGGGTTAGGTTTAATTTAGGGTTTGGACTTGAATTAGGGTTAGAGTTAAGTTTTAGGTAGGGTTAGGTATAGAGTTTTGGTTAAAGTGAGATTTAGGGCTGGTTTTAGATTTAAGGTTAAATTTAGCTTTAGGGTTGGTGTTAGGTTAAAGTCAGGACTATCCTTAGGGTTATGGTTAGCATTAGGTTTAGCATTAGGCTGTGAGTTAGAGTTAGGTTAAGGACTAGCATTACAGTTATGGTTAGCATTAAGGTTATGGTTACAATTGAGGTTAGGACTAGCATTACCATTAGGTGTAGGCATAGTGTTAGGTTTAGGGTTAGATTTAGCTTTAGGATTAGGGTTAAAGTTAGTGGCAGGACTAAGGTTAGGATTAGGGTCAGGGTCAAGACTAGAGTTAGGATTAGGTTTAGGTTTAGTATTAAGGTTAGGGTTAGTGTTAGGGTTAGTTTTAGGACTAATGTTAGGGTTAGTGTTACAATTAATGTGAAGGTTAGTACTAGCATTAGGGTTAGGATTATTGTTAAAAGAAGGTTCAGGTTTAGTGTTAGTGTTAGAGTTAGAATTAGGGACAGGTTTAGCATTAGGGTTTGATTAAGAATTTTTGTAGGGTTAGGTACAGCATTAGGGTTAATGTGACTTTTAGGGTTAGTATTAGGTTTAGGGTTAGGTTTAGTTTTAGGGTTAGGTTTATGGTTAAGGTCCAGAGTAGCATTAGGGTTAAGTTTTGGTTTAGTGTTAGGGTTATGGTTATGGTTATGATTAGGATTAGGGTTAGGCTTAGGTTCAGGGTTAAGACTTGTGATACGATGAGGGTTATGGTTAGGATTAGTGTTAGGTTTAGAGTTAGGTTTAGCACTAAGTTAGGGTTAGGGTCAGGATTAGGTTTACAATTAGGGTTAGGTTTAATGTTAGCATTAGGTTTAGTGTTAGGGTTAGGGTTAGCATCAGGCCTAGCATTAGGGTTAGGTTTAGGGTTAGGGTTAAGATTAATATTATCTTTAGGGTAAGTGTTAGGGTTAGGTGTAGATTTAGCATTGGTGTAAAGGTTAGAGTTATGATTAAGATTAGGGTTATTTTTAGAGTTCACTTAGAGTTAGATATTGTGTTAAGTTTAAGTTGAGGTTTAGTGTTACTGTTAGGATTAGAATTAGGTTTAGCTTTAGTATTAGGGTTAGGGTTAGGACAAGAGCTAGAATGAGGATTAGGGTTAGGCTTAGGGTTAGTACTTAGAATTAGGGTTAGGGGAAAATTCAGGTTTAGCCTTAGTGTTAGTGTTATGGTTACTTTTATAGTTACAATTAGGGTTAATTTTACGGTTTGGGTACAATTAGGTATAGCATTAGGTTTAGGGTGATTTTTAGGGTTTGTATTAAGTTTAGCATTAAGGGTAGAGGTAGGTTTAGGGTCAAGACTAACATTAGGGTTAGGTTTAGCATCATGACTATCATTAGAATTACAGTTAGATTCAGCATTAGGCTTCAGATTAGGGTTAGGGTTAGTGTTAAAGTCAGGACTAGTGTCTATTTAGGGTTAGGGTTATGATGAGAATTAGGTTAGGGTTAGAGTTAGTGTTAGGTTTAGGCTTTGGACTAGCATTAAGGTAAGGGTTAAGGTTAGGATTAGAATTAGAGTTAGGTATAGCATTAGGGTTAGCATTAGGATTAGGTTTAAGGTTAGGGTAGGGTTTGTAATAGCATTAGAATTAGGTTGAGATCTAAGGTTAATTTTAGGTTTAGGGTTAGGATTAGGGTTAGGTTGAGGACTAGCACTAGTCTTAGGGATAGATTTAAGATTAGGTTGGGTTTAGGACTAGCATTAGCTTCAGGGTTAGGGTTCAGGTCAGATTAGGTATAGTGTTAGGGTTATTGTTTTGGTTATGTTTAGTATTAAGTTTGGAGGTGGGTTTATAATTAGGGTTAGGACTAGCATTAGGCTTATGGTTAGGGTTCTTTTTAAGTTTCTATTAGTGTTAACGTTAGGGTTAGGGTTAGATTTAGGGTATTGTTAGGTATTGGATTAGGGTTAAGGTTAGGGTTTAGTGTTAGGGTTAAGGTTAGTTTTAGTCTTAGGGTTAGGGTTAGGATTAGCTTTAAGGTTAGTGTTAGGGTGTTAGGTTTAGGGTGAGGTTTTTGATTAGTTAAGTTTAGTTAGGTTTACTATTAGGCATAGTGTTAGGGATAAGGTCAGGATTTAGGATTAGGGTTAGGGTTAGGATTAGCCTTAGGTTTAAGGATAGTTTTGGGGTTAGGGTTAACATTAAGTTTTGGTTTAGGGTTAGGGGCAGTGGTAGCATTAGGTTGGGTTTGTGATTAGGGTTAGGATTAGCATTAAAGTTGGGGCTATGTTTAGGGTTTGTACTAGCATTAAGGCTAGTGTTGGGGTTAGGGATATAATTAGAATTATGTTACATTTTGGGTAGTGTTAGGTATATTGCTAGGGTTAAGGTTAGGGTTAGGGTTACTGTTATATTTGGGGTTCAGGTTAGGCTAAGGTTTAAGGTTATGGTTAGATTTAGAGTTAAGTTTACATTTGAGGTTTGGGTTAGTGTTATGGTTCAGTTTGGAGTTATGGTTATGGTTAGGGTAGTGTTAGAATTAGAATTAGGTTTAGTACTAGATTTAGGATTAGGGTTAGGATTTGGTGAAGATTCAGATTTAATGTTAGGTTTATGGTTTGGTTAGGGTTAGGATTAGGTTAAGTTTAGCATTCAGGTAAGGTTAGGTATAGCATTAGGATTAGGGCGAGGCTTAGGATTTGTGTTAGGGATAGGACCAGCCTTAAAGTTAGAGTTAGACATGGACAACAGGTGGGATTGACTTTGGGGGAAATGGGTGGGTGGGGAGGGGGACAGAGGGGAGAAAAGGGATGGATATAATACAACAACAATAAAATTTAAAAATATAATAAAAAAATAGTTAGAGTTAGAGTTAAGGTTAGGGTTAGGACTACCCTTAAATTTAGGGTTAGATTTATGATTAAGGTTAGGACTAGCATTAGGGTCAGGTTTAGGTTTAACATTAGTATTAAGGTAAGAGTTAGATTTAGGAATAAGGTTAGGTTCAGGGTTCATGTAGGGTTAAGTATAGGGTATGGCTGCGATTAGGATTAGGTTCAGGGTCAGGGTTAAATTAGGGATAGAGTTAGGACTAATATTAGGGTTAGGGTTAGGGTTAGGCAATGGTTCGTGTTTTGTGTTAGTGTTAGTATTAGAGTTAGGGTTGGGGTTAGGGTTAGGTTGAGTACTAGTATAAAGTTTAGAGTTAGGGCTAGTGTTAGGGTTAGGACTAGCATTAGGATTAGCATTAGTGTTAGCATTAGTTTTAGGGTTAGTGTTAGTGTTAGGTTTTGGATTAGTGATAGGGTGAAGGTTAGATTTAAGGTTAGGGTAAATGTTATGGTTATGGTTAGGTTTACTATTCTGGTATTTCAAATTTCAAAGCTTAGCATCCTCCACTTCTGCTTCAATCATACCTTCCACCAGCCTTTTCCATTTTTCACTTCTAAGTTGTGACTTTCCCTGTACTAGACTGGACCTAATGCCTCACACTTAGTAGTTTTCCACCCTATATCACTTCAAAATCAATTCCTTTTCCTCCAGAAATCTCTTAATGTCTCTTTCTTTCTCTTTTACCTCACACTCCCATCACACCTATAGTAATGATAGCTCATAAGTTGTTGATAGTTCTATAGTGAAACTTACTCACTAATTTGGTTCCTATGTATTCTTTTCTTTTTCTCTATATTTCTAATTCAACTTCCTTATTTTAGTATATTATGTATGTAGTTTTGTCCTCTCACACAGTATCTACATATCGGTGTATACATATAAAAAACGTCTGCCTAGGCTTAATACTGTACACTTGCCCTTCCATATTGCATTCTGATTCTTTCCCCCCTCTCCATTTCTATATAAGAGGTAAATTTTGCTTTCTTTCTCTCATCACCCTGGCACTTCTTGCTTATATCATTGCTCCTCCATTGCACCTCTCAAAAATTATTTAAATTCAATCAACTTAGTTGTTTTTCTTATTGTATAATAGTCTTAATCTTTTCACATCTTATTAATATTGACTCATTTGCAGCTGAGAGTGTGACTAAAAGTGGTTTATCTTTGAGGATATGGGTATATAGCTAGCCTCATGCAGTTGAAAGTGTGATTAAGGATGTAAGATATCTTTGAATCTATTAAATAGTGTGGCTATTTTGCCTGGACTGGTGGTTCTGTTTTAGTATTATCTCAATAAAGATATAGGAGATGTGGTGGAATGAGTGATTTCCCCATCAGCTAGATAGAGAAAAGGAACAAACAACAAGCAGCACATCATACAAACACAAAATACAACCAGAAACCCCAAATAAAAGACATAAAGGCTATCTCCAAAGAACAACAAATTCAGGAAATCTAGGAGACTGTGCCACTGGATTCCATAGGTTTCTGGTCATAAAAGTCCACACACAATGGCAGGGAATCAAAGCAGATTTATCTAAGAAAAAAGAAACAAACAAGAAGAAACACATAAAATTGGGAGAAAAAGAAACACTACCTCACCAACCAAAGGAGGAATGCCCAGAAAGACTGCTAAAATAAATACAGGCAAGCAAGCTATCAAATATGGAATTCAAAATAATGGAAATAAGCAAGCTCAATGAGCTCAGCAAGCTCAAAGAAAACTACAAAGAACTCCAGGAAGTTACTGAGAACTACACCAGCATTAAAAAGGATATATAAACTATTAATAAAAGCCAGAAGGAAATGAAGAATCGAATTTCTGAATTGAAGAATGCATTAAAAGGACTCAAAAGCAGGATAGAAGAAGCAGAAGATTGGATTAGGAAATTGAAGGACAATGTAAAAAAAAAAAAATCCCATCCTTGCCAACACTTGTTGTCTGTCGATTTGTTGATGATTGCCATTCTGACAGGAGTGAGAGGTAATTTGCATCTCTCTGATGACTAGTGATGTTGAGCATTCTTTCATATGGCTCTGAGCCCTTTGTATATCTTCTTCAATGAGTTGTCTGTGCACTGTTGGTGGGAATGCAGGCTGGTGCAGCCACTGTGGGAAACAGTATGGGGTTTCCTTAAAAAACTAAAAAATGGAACTGCCTTTTGATCCAGTGATTCCACTACTTGGACTATACCCAAAGAAGCCTGAAACACCAATTCATAAGAACCTATGTACACCAATGTTCATAGCAGCGCTATTTACAATAGCCAGGTGCTGGAAATAGCCTAAGTGCTCATCAGTGGATGATTGGATCAAGAAACTTTGGTACATTTACACAATGGAATACTACACAGCAGAAAGAAAGAAGGAACTCCTACCTTTTGCAACAACATGGATGGAACTAGAGAGTATTATGCTTAGTGAAATAAGCCAGTCAGTGAAGGACAAATACCATATGATCTCACCCATTACAGGACAATAATGAACAAAACTAAAAACAAGCAAAACAGAACCAAATATATGAATACAGTGAATAGGCCTTCAGTGGTCAGGGGGAAGGGGGTTAAGGGGAAGGGGGAGGAAAAGGCAAGGAAGGGGAGCATTTTAGACAAGAACCTAGTATAAAGGAACCATGACATGGACAACAGGTGGGATTGACTTTGGGGGCAATGGGTGGGTGGGGAGGGGGACAGAGGTGAGCAAAAATGGGATGTATGTAATACAACAATAAAATTCAATTAAAAAATCCCAGATAATGGAACAAAATGAAAAAAGACTGTAAAAAAATGAAGAGGTATTAAGAGAGTTGAAGGACAACATGAAATGCAGTAATATCCATATCATAAGATTGCCAGAAAGAGAGGAGGAGCAAAGGGTATAAAACCAATTTGAAAATGTAATGACAGAAAATTTCCAGAACTTGGTGAGAGAAAAAGTGCTGCAAGTCCAGGAAACACAAAGAGTCTCAAGAAAAGAAAGAAAAGAAAAGAGGCCCACTCCAAGATACATCATAATAAAAAATATCCCAAGTAATGAAAAGCAAAGACCTACAACAAACACTACTGGAATTAGCAAGGCTGTCATTCAAAATGGAAGGTGAAAGAAGGAGTTTCCAAAAAAAAAAAAAAAAAACCCTTAAAAACCACATTACCACCAAACCAGCATTGCAAGAGATGCTAAAGGGATGGGTGTAAGAAGGAAACAGACAGAGGAAGAAAGGAACACAATTCCAAAATAAAATCATGATGAATAACAACCTATCAATGATAATCTTAAATGTAACTGGATTAAATGCTCCAATCAAACAACATAGAGTAGCTGAGTGGATAAGAAAACAGGACCCACATATATGCTGTTTACAATAGACCATCCTCAGAACAAAAGGTCTACAAAGACTGAAATTGAAGGGATGGAAAAAAATATTTCAATCAAATGGGCATGAAGAAAGCTGGGATAGAAATACTTATATGAGATAAAATAGATTTCACAACAATGACCATTAAAAGAGACAAAGAGATGGGAAGATGATGACAGAGTAGAGGGCAGTGCTGATGGCATGCTCAAGTGCCATAGCAGCTAGAGGTTGGGGAGGAAGCACAAGATATCTGTAAGTTCCTGCAAATTGGAGCAGTAAGCATCTGGATTCAGGGGTGGACAGGACTGCAGAGATCTATAAGAGAGCAGGTGAGATATTTCTGAACTGGCCAGGCCGGCAGGCCAAGGTCAGCTCTGGGCAGTGGTGGCTCTGGCTGAAGATAGCCTCAGGCTCCCTGGAGACTAGAAAGCTGAGCAGTGAAGTGTGGACAGTGAGCACAAACTCAAGAGGATTGAGGAATTGAACTCCTACAGGGGAGGGACTGTGTGAGAGCCAACCTCTGGAGGCTGAGAGAAATGAAGTGCCTACCAGGGCCAGAGGTGGAGGAGGAGAAACCCACTGTGAGTGGGAGCAGGAGCAAGAGTGGTAGTGGGGGAGAGCACCAGCCAAGGCAGCATGAAGGTAGAAAACTGTGC
Organism: Noctilio leporinus; assembly: GCA_004026585.1. Classification (NCBI taxonomy): domain Eukaryota; kingdom Metazoa; phylum Chordata; class Mammalia; order Chiroptera; family Noctilionidae; genus Noctilio; species Noctilio leporinus. The sequence goes on along the minus strand of PVIW01014998.1, from coordinate 6,220 downwards.
TGCCACACCAGTCAGGAAGAAGACAGCCTGGAGACTGAGTGAGAAGGGAGGCCCAACCCCACACACCCACAATGTTGCACAGTCTCCCACAGAAACTGCAGCTCAAAAATGCACGAGAGGGTAACTTGCCACTGGTGCAACCAGTGGCAAACATTACAGATGGGGAAAACCTCCTCAAAGAGCTGGTGGATGAGGGCTAGCCATCACCTGTGCTGTCACTGCAGGGCTCCCCACAGAACTAGGTACCAATTGCAGAGAGAAACTCCTCTAGGAGCCAGAGGAGGAGGGCTACCCATTGTTATGCAAACAACTAGCTGTTGGGTTCCCCACAGAACCAGGTGCCCAAAGCAGACTGTGAAAACCTCCTGGAGGAAGCCACAACGACAACAGAGGGCTAGCCATCACCTGCACAAACAAATTGCTACTGAGCTCCTCAAAGAAACAGATGCCCATTGGAGGGAAACTTTCCTCCAGGAGCCGAAGGGGGAGGGGTAGTCACTAACAGCAAAGCAGTTCTCCACACAGAACCAGCGCACTAAGGGAGGGACCCAAAACACCAGCAATGCTGAAACCCAGCTAGGCTACTGGAAGCTCAGCCTACTGGGAGGCATGGCACTCAGAACCGAGCCTGACTGTAAAAGTGACAGGCCTTGCCACTCCAAGGCCCCTCAGCCTGACTGTAAAATACAGAGACTTGATCAAGCAAAAGAGGCAGACTCAGGATATGGATTGTTGCTAAGCTCAAGCACCTGAATTACATTGCAAGCTACATGAACTATTAATCCTTAATAAACAGCTCAATAACAGTATATGAGATGTGATAGAAGGTGTATCTCTCAATCAGCCAACTGGAGTGAAAGGAGCAACACATAAAACAAACCCAAATTATAACCAGATAGCCCTGTTAATGACATAAATGGCACCCCAAGAGCAACAAATTGAGGAAGTCTAAGAGAAAACACACTGAACCCACAAATTCCCTAACATAGAAGAGCAGTATATGAAGGCAGGGAGTCAAAGCAGATTAATCCAAGAAACAAAAACAAGCAACAACAGACACCCAAAATGAGGAGGAAAAGAAACAGCCCATCACCAAAAGGAAAAGAGGAATCAGCAGACAAACTGAGATATGAAATAGAAGAAATCAAGATATCAGACATGGAATTCAAAGAAATCATTATAAGATAACTCACCCAACTCAAAGAAAACTACAAAGAACTCCAGGGCAACTACAAGAAACTGACTGAAAATTACACCAGCATTAAAAAGGACATAGAAACCATCAGTAAGAACCAGGAGGAAATAAAGAACACAATCTCAGAACTGAAGAACACAATAGAAGGAATTCAAATAAGGTTAGATGAAGCAAAGGACCAAATCAGCGAGTTGGAGAACAACAGGGAAAAATATAACCAGACATTGCAACAAGATGAAAAAAGACTGAAAAAGAATGAAGAGGTTTTAAGGGAGATACAGGACAATATGAAATGCAATAATATCTGTATCATAAGGATACCAGACGGAGAAGAGAAGCAAGGGATAGAAAACCTGTTTGAAAAAGTAAATGACAGAAAACTTCCCTAACATGGTGAGTGAAAAGATCATTCAAGTTCAGGAAGCACAGAGTATCCCAAAGCAGATGAACCCAAAGAGGTCTACTCCAACGCACATCATAATTAAAAAGGCAAACTTCAAAGACAAAGAGAAGATCCTAAAAGCATCAAGAGAGAAACAGCAAATAACATATAAGGGAGCTCTGATAAGGTTATCAAATGATTTCTCAACAGAAACAATACAAGCCAGAAGGGAATGACAAAAAAATACTACAAGTAGTGAAAAACAAAGGCCTGCAACCAAGCATACTCTACCCAGGAAGGCTCTCATTCAAAATGGAAGGTGAAATAAGAAGTTTCACAGACAAGAGAAGGCTAAAAGAATATGTCTCCACCAAACCAGCATTGCAAGAGATGCTAAAAGGCCTGCTTTAAAAAGAGGAAGAAACAAAGAGACAGAAAGGAATAAAGGAACAAAGGGGGGAAATAGCAATGAAGAATTACCTCTCAATAATAACATTAAATGTAAATGAATTAAATGCACCAGTAAAAGGACATAGGGTAGCTGAATGAATAAGAAAACTATGACCCACATATATTCTGTCTTCAAGAGACCCACTTCAGAACAAAAGATCGACACAGACTGAAAGTGAAAGGATGGAAAAATATATTTCAAGCAAATGGAAATGAAGAAAAGGCTGATATAAGTAAGTAGAAAGGAATGAAGAAAGGCTGCTATAAGTAGAAATACTTATATCAGACAAAACATATTTCACAACGAAGGGCATAAAAGAGACAAAGGAGGGCATTTCATAATACTTAAGTGAACAATCCATCAAGAAGACGTAACCCTTATAAATATATATATGCACCCAACATAAGAGCACCCAAATATATAAAGAAAATCTTGGAGGACTTCAAGAAGGATATAGACAGTAACACACTAATAGTAAGGGATTTTTAATACCCCATTATCAACAATAGACAAATCTTCCAAGTAAAAAAGACCAAGGATATTACAGCATTCAACAACACTCTAGATTAAATGGACTTAATTGATTTATACAGAACTTTTCACCCCAAAGAAGCAAAATACACATTCTTCTCTAATGCACATGGAAAATTCTCAAAGATGGACTATATGGCTGGACACAAAACAAGCCTCCACAAATTCAAGAAAAGTGAAATCATACCAAGCATCTTCTCAGATCACAATGGATTAAAACCAGAAACCAATCTTAAGAGAAAATCATAAAAAAAAACACAATTCATGGAGACTGATTAACGTGCTATTAAGTAAGGAGTGGGTTAATGATGAGATCAAAGAAGAAATCAAAAAGTACTGGAAACAAATGAAAATGAATTCACAACACCCCAAAACCTATGAGACACAGTGAAGGCAATCCTTGGGGGGAAATTCATAGCAATACAGGCCTACCTAAAAAGACTAGAAGAAACTCATACAAACAATGTAAGCATAAAGCTTCAAGAACTAGAACAGCAACAATAAACAAAGAACAGAGCAAGCAGAAGGAAGAAAATTATCAGTATCATGGCAGAATTAAACAACATAGAGACTAAAAACACAATTCAAAAGATCAAGAAATCCAGGAGCTGGTTCTTTAAAAAGATAAACAAAATTGACAAACCATTAACCAAACTCATAAAGAAAAATAGATTTCAAAGATGGCAACAGTAGAGAGCAGTGCTGATGGTATTCTCAAGTACCAAAGCAGCTAGAGGACAAGATAGGGAGCTTGAGACATCTTAAGGACCCTAGGAATTGGAACGGGCAGCATCTGGACAAAGGGGAGCACAGCCCAGAGGCAGAGGAGGCCAGCAGGACAGGTGAGGCGTTCCCGACCGACCGGCCGGCGGGCCAAGGTCGGATCTGGGCAGGGGCGTCTCTGCTCCCTAGAGGGGTGCATTTGACCGAGGCCAGCTCCGGGCTCCCTGGTGACTGGCAGTCTCGGCAGTGAAGTGCAGGCGGTGAGGGCAAACACCGTAGGGAACGTGGAATTGAACTCTTGCAGGGAAGAGACTATGTGAGAGACTCACTCCGGCAACAGGGAGAGGAGGCTCCGCGCAGGGCTAGAGGAGGAAGAGAAGAGTCCTGCGGGAAGCCAGAGCAAGGTAGCGGGAAGTGCACTGGCCGGGGCTCCAAGAGGGCCGAAAACAGTGCTGCTGGGCCACTGGGGAAACAGCAGCTAGAAGCCCCTGCGAGGGGGGAGGCCCAGCCCGGCGCAACCACACAGGCCCCCAGGCTCCGCAGAAAATCCAAATGGCAAGCTGGAGAACCGGCGAGCCGGGAACTAGTAGCAGGGGCAACTGACCCACCATTGCTGGAGACAAAGGCCGCACAGCCCACGTCTGGGAGGGGCTCATCACAGAGGCCGCCTAAAGGGCTCTGCGGAGAGCTGGTTGGCTTGGAGGAGTGGTGCCTGCCCTGGAAGGGCGGGACAGTGTAGGCAACCCGGACAGTGTTGACGGACAGGGGCGGCCTCCTCCCGGAACTGCGGGGGTGGGGCCAGTCATCATAGGGATCAGCAAAGTTGCTGGCTGCCCTGCAGAAGTGCTGGGTGCTCATCCAGGGAAGGAACCTCCGCCAGGAGTGGGAGGGGGCACCCTACAGGCTCCAGAACACCAGCAGCCCTAAAACCCAGCCAGGCTGCAGAAGGCCCAGCCTACCTGGGGGTGGACACTCAGAATTAGCCCTACTGTGACAATCAGAGGCCCTGCCACGTGCCAAGACCGGCCAGAATATAGACTATAGACTGTAAAGTCCTGACCAAGAAAAAGAGGCAGCATCAGGAAAGGGATTGCTGCCAATCTCAGGCACCTGAGTTACACTGAGAGCAACATGAACTATAAATACCCAAAATATCCTTTGCAAAAGATACTTCTTACATATTCTTAAACCCCACCATACCTCAATCCACCTAAATACCCAAGACCCTCCCCTTACTCTCGAATTAAAGTCTACTCACTCTGTGGCTATAAACGCATTCAGAGTCCTCAATCTAAGTATTCCTCCCTTCCCCAGCCTTTCTAAACCCTTTCTTTATTCTTTTCTTCCTTCCTCTTTTTTTTTAATTTTTCTTTTCCTTTTCTTCCTGGTAAAGCCCACAGGTTCTGACTCCACCTGGACCAATCAAAAATCACGAAGGGGGAACACACAGCTAAAACCTTTCTTTATTAATATTGATTTCTCTTTGTCTTGTGACTTTCTCCCCCCCTCCTTTTTTTTTTTTTTTTCCTTACTTTCTTTCTTTCTCCTTTCTTTTCTCCCTGATAAAACCCACTGGTCCTGGCTCCACCTGGACCAAACAGAGACCATAAAGGGTGAACAGACACCTAAACCTTTTCTTTATTAATATTGATTCCTCTTTCTCTTGTGACTTTCTCCCTTTCTTTCTTTCTTTCTTTCTTTTTTTTCTTTTCCTCTGCTAAAAGCCCTCAGCTCTAGGCTCCATCTCAACCAGTCAGATGGAGGTGAACAGCCATCTAAACCCTTTCTTCTTATTATTATTATCATTTTTATTTCTTTTTTCCTTTTGCATTGTTTTTTGTGTGGTTTGGTTTGGTTTGGTTTGGGTTTTTTGTTTTGTTGTTATTTGTTTTTGTTTTTGTTTCTGATAAAAGCCCACAGGCCCAGAATACAACCAGACAGCCCAAATAAAAGACACACCAAGAACAGCAAGTGGAGAAAATCTGGGAGAAAACAACACTGAACTCCACAAATCTCCTATCACAGAAGGGGGCTCAACTAAGACAAGGAAGCAAAGCAGGGTAACCCAAGGAAAGAATAAAAATAAATAAATAAATAAATAAAGAGCAAGCAAGAACAGACACCCAAAATGGGGGAAAAAAGAATCACTCCATCACCAAAAGGAAAGGAAGAATCCCCAGAAATAATACAAAATGAAACAGAAGCACCTGGAATATCAGATAAGGAATTCAAAAGAATGATGATAGAGAACCTCAGTGAGCACAGCCACATCAAAGAAAACTATAAACAACTCCAGGAGAACTACAAAGAACTCCAGGGAAATTACAAAGAACTCCAGGGAAGTTACAAGGAACTTACTGAGATCAACAACAGCATGAAAAAGGACATGGAAACTATCAATAAGTGCCAGGAGGAAATGAAGAATACAATTTCTGAATTGAAGAATACAGTAGAAGGAATCAACAGTAGGCTAGAGGAAGCAGAGGACCAGATCAGCAAGTTGGAGGATAATGGAGACAAATACTCCAAGACAGTACAAGAGAATCAAAAAAGGCTGAATAAGACTGAAGAGGGGTTAAGAGAGCTGCAGGACAACATGAAACGTAACAACATCCATATCATAGGGATACCAGAAGGAGAAGAGAAACAAGGAATGGAAAACCTGTTCAAAAAAGTCATGATAGAAAATTTCCCTAACATGAGGAGTGAAAACATTAATCCAGTTCAGGAAGCACAGCAGGTCCCAATGAGGATCAACCCAAACAGACCAACACCAAGGCACATTATTATTAAAATGGCTGATTTCAAAGACAAAGAGAGAATCCTAAAAGCATCAAGAGAGAAAAGAAAAATAACATACAAAGGGGCTCCAATAAGGCTATCAAATGATTATTCAACAGAAACAATTCAAGCCAGAAAGGAATGGCAAAAAGTATTT
>PVIW01014997.1:0-21267 GCA_004026585.1 Noctilio leporinus | reverse complement strand
TGGATGGGAAGAATTAACATCATTAAAATGTCCATACTACCCAAAGCAATCTACAGATTCAATGCAATCCCAATTAAAATACCAATGACAGACTTCACAGAAATAGAAAAAATACTTCAAAAATTTATATGGAGCCAAAAACGCCCACGAATAGCCACCACAATCTTGAGAAAGAAGAACAAAGTAGGAGGAATCACAATACCAGACTTAAAACAATACTACAAAGCTACTGTCATCAAAACAGCCTGGTACTGGCATAAGAATAGACATAAAGATCAATGGAATAGAATAGAGAGCCCAGAAATTAACCCAGGACTCTATGGTGAACTAATATTTGAGAAAGGGGGAAGGAACATCCAATGGAGTAAAAACAGTCTTTTCAACAAATGGTGTTGGGAGAACTGGACAGCAACGTGCAAAAAGGTAAAACTAGACCACCAACTTACACCATACACCAAAATAAACTCAAGATGGATAAAGGATTTAAACATAAGCAGTGCCATCATAAACGTCCTAGAGAAAAATATAGGCAGTAAACTTTTGGATATCCTACGCAAAAATATGTTTACTGATACTTCACCAAGGGCAAAGGAAATCAAAGAACAAATCAACAAATGGGACTATATCAAATTGAAAAGTTTCTGTCCAGCTAAAGAAAATATCAGCAAAATTCAATGGGAACCAACTGTATGGGAAAACATAATTGCCAATGATACCTCAGACAAGGGTCTGATCTCCAAAATATATAAAGAACTAATGCAACTCAACACCAGGGAGACAGACAGCCCAATTAAAAAATGGGCAAAGGACCCGAACAGACAACTCACTGAGGAAGATATACAAAGGGCCCCAAGGCAAATGAGAGAATACTCAACATCACTAGTCATCAGAGAGATGCCAATTAAAACCACAGTAAGATACCACCTCACACCTGTCAGAATGGCAAACATCAACAAATCAACAAACAACAAGTGTTAGCAAGGATGTGGGGCAAAGGGAACCCTCGTGCACTGTTAGTGGAAATGCAGGCTGGTGCAGCCACTGTGGAAAACGGTATAGGGTTTCCTTAAAAAACTAAAAATGGAACTGCCTTTTGATCCAGCAATTCCACTACTTGGACTATACCCAAAGAATCCCGAAACACCAAGTCATAAGAACCCATGTACACCTATGTTCATAGCAGCAATATTTACAATAGCCAAGTGCTGGAAACAGCCTAAGTGCCCACCAGTGGATGATTGGATCAAAAACTTTGGTACATTTACACAATGGAATAATACACAGCAGAAAGAAAGAAGGAACTTGTACCCTTTGCAACAACATGGATGGAACTGGAGAATATTATGCTTAGTGAAATAAGCCAGTCAGTGAAGGACAAATACCATATGATCTCACCCATTTCAGGATAATAATGAAGAAAACTAACAACAAGCAAAACAGAACCAAATATATGAATACAGTGAATAGGCCTTCAGTGGTGAGGGGGAAGAGGTTTGGGGGAAGGGAGGAGGAAGAGGCAAGGAAGGGGAGCAGATTAGACAAGAACCGAGTATAAAGGCACCATGGACATGGACAACAGGTGGGATTGACTTTGGGGGGAATGGGTTGGTGGCAGGGGACAGAGGGGGGCAAAAAGGGGATGGATGTAATACAACAACAATAAAATAAAATAATGAATAGTCTATAGGAAACCAATAGAGAAAGGAAGAAAGCTGGTATTCAAACCAACAATTTGAAATATAAGAAAAAGATAAACATTTAATCAGAGCAAGAAGAAGAAACAAGAATTCAAAAAAATAAGGATGGGCTTAGGAATCTCTGGGACATCTCCAAATGTGCCAACATCTGGGCCAAAGGGATGCCCAAAGGAGAAGAGGAAGAGAATGTAATTCAAAACTTATTTGAAAAAATAATGAAAGAATATTTCTCTAATTTGGTGAAGGAAATAGACATAGAAGTCTAGAAAGCACAGAAAGTCCCAAACAAGTTGGACCCAAAGAGGACCACATCAAGATGCATCACAATTAAAATGCCAAAGGCTGAAGATAAAGGGATAATCTTAAAAGCAGCAATAGAGAAACAGGGAGTTACCTAGAAAGGAATTCCTATAAGACTATTGGTGGATTTCTCAAAAGAAACTTTGCAGGCAAGAAGGGACTGGCAAGAAGTATTCAAAGTGATGAAAAGCACTACAACCTAGATTACTCTATCCAGCAAAGCTATAATTCAAAACTGAAGAACAGATAAAGTGCTTCCTACCAAAGTTAAAGCTAAAGGAGTTTATTATTACCAAGCTATTATTATATGAATTGTTAAAGGGACTTTTTAAGAAAAAGAAGATCAATGGTATAAGCATTAAAATGGTAACAAATTCACAAACATCAACTGAATCTTAGAATATATATGGATACAAACAGCCAGAACAGGGACAGAATCACAGATGTGGAGATGATTTGGAGGGTCATCAGCTGGGAGGATGAAGAGGGAGAATGGGGGCAAAGGTACAGGGGTTAAGAAGCATAATTGGTAGGAACAAAATCAACAGGGGGATGTTAAGAATAGTATAGGAGTTGGAGAAGCCAAAGAAGTTATATGCATGACCCAAGGACATGAACTAAGGTTGGGGGATGCTGGAGGGAAGGGAGTACTGGGCAGATTATGGTAAAGGAGGAAAATTTTGGGCAACTATAATAGCATAACCAGTGAAATATACTTAAAAATCCAATTCATCTTCGTTTCTATAAGACATCTCCTTATCTTTGTTCCACCCCACACTGATCACTATTATTTCACTATTTTTCTTTTTATAACTGCAATTTCAGGCATAAAGTAGCACTGAATGAAGTTGTGAAGTTTTTCCAACTAAAATGAAGATTCCTCATAAGTAAAGATAAAATTTTGGTATTTCTTTGAATAGTCCATAAAGCTTAATGTAATGTTTTTATGATAATGAGCATTAAAATGTGATGAATGGAGTAATTAAGGTATTCGTATCTGAAGAAAAAGGTAGCTTAGAATAGACAATCCTTCAGAGAACCCCTCAGGTCAGATCACCATATTTATCACAAGAATGTACAAAGTAAAACACATTATTTGTGAAGTGTCTTGTAATGAGTCTTGTGCTTCCTTGACAATGAAGGGTGTTATTTATGTGCTGTTGGTACCAAGGCTAGGAAATGCCAAATACATGTTAAATGGAAGCATATTCCTACAGTCTACATAAAATGTAACACTAAAAATTACCTTAAAGTGATACAATAGGCATAGACTTGTAAGATTCAATGGTAACAAAATTTAAGGTAAAACTTTTCTAAAGTAAGCCATAATTGCAAGAATATCAGACTACCTCAACAGAGAGAAAATTTTGGCCATCAACTTTGTGCTCCATTATCAATATCATTCCTATTGTAGAGAAAAATGGGATAAAAGAGCATAACTTGGCAATTAAACATTTGATTTGTTGACTCATTTACTTAATACCCATGTTTACTAGGTGACTTTCTTCTCTCCCTCTCCCTCTCCCTCTCCCTCTCCCTCTCCCTCTCCCCCTCCCTTTCTCGCTTCCTTCCTTCCTTCCTTCCTTCCTTCCTTCCTTCCTTCCTTCCTTCCTTCCTTCTTTCCTTCCTTCCTTCCTTCCTTCCTTCCCTCCTTCCTTCTTTCCTTCTGTGGCAGAAATATTTTTTATTGTAAACAGTGGGGCTCTCTCCCATGCATCCCACCTGAAAAGGGTGGCACTGTCCTGTAGTGAGGTGGTCTTGTAGGGAAGAAGGCAGGCAGCTCACCCTCTTCTAGCCCTTGGCTCCTGGCCCTGATGTCAGCTCACTAAGCCTGAACTTTTCCTGAAAGTAGATGAGGGCATCTTGCTGGTTCACTCCCTTTCCCAACTTCCTCAGGATCTGTCTTCAACCTGCTTATTGACAGCAGTCTTTAGGATTTCATCCCAGTTCATGTAGCCTTGTAGCTCCTGGTTCAGCTGCAAATATTTCTTCTCTAGGCCCAGGTCCTGGGCCATGATCATGAGCTCAGCCTCCTCAGCCACTAGGTTGTTTTTCTTCTGAACAAGGTGTAGTAGCTATTCTAGCCATAGTGCCTTTTGCATTTTGGGGAACTGCTCTGGTTCCTCAAGGTCAGCTCTAACTTCATTCCCTAATCCTCTAGCTCCTTCAGGGCAGCCCCAATCTCATTTAGTCACTGCTGGATGGCGTGGACCTTGCAGAATCTCTATCGCCTCCTCCTTAGCATGGCACAGCAGAGTCTGCTGCCACATTGGGTACTTGTTCATGTTTTCTGAGTTCTTGGTGAAGGGTGAAGGTCAACAAAACCTGATCCATGTCTCAGTCCAAAGCCACATGTTTCTCTTCCTTCTCTTCCTCTCCACTGAGGGAAGGGGTCCCTTCTTGATCTTTCTCCATGACTTTAGGAACTTGAGGGCTCTCGGTTGGCACTCCCCAGCCCACAAAGCTGCCCATCAGGGCCTGGCAGGTCAAGGCAGAGCAGCTGCAGGGGGCTTGGGTGGAGGCTCCATTTCTGAGTCAGAGGTCAGGTTAAAGGACAGCCACTGGTGTTCTGGGCTGGAGAGGTGGGTCAACCAGTAGGTGGGCTGGCTGGGGCTTGTGACAGGACTGGTCCCAACCTAGAAGACCATGGGGGTTGATGAGTTGGATGGCACACTATTCTCAGTTGGTGTGGGAAGATATTGACTCTCAGGGCCTGTATCATGTCATGTTCTTTGCCTAGCTGGGGCAAGTGCTGGAGTCAGTAGAAATGTCTATCTCCTGGATGCTGACCACAATGCAGACTCACACACATGGCAGTAGCTCAGGTGGTAGAAATAGCCATCAGCACATGAGTGTCAAGGATAGAGAAGTGTTCCCAACAAAGTGCATAAAGTTTCCCACTGCCAGCTTTCTGGTATTGCAATGGGGGTTTCAGGGATACACTAGACTGTGGGACCTGGGTCTCAGCCTCTACCTACAGACATTGTTTCTTGCCACCTGCATTCTCCCTATTTTCTTTGGTTCAGGTCCATTGCAGGATCCTTTGCAGTTTGCCAAGGAACAATACAGCATTTGGAGGTGCCTGGAGACCCTTGGCTGACAGGGTGTGCTCTTGAAGGCACTGTGAAAGTAGCTGAGATAGGTTATGAGACCCACTGCATTGCTTCCTGACATCATTGCCTCTACAGACAACACAGGTATGATGCCCAGCTCATGCTCTGCTATCTTCAGGACCCAACAAGTCACTTTCAGAGTGCCCCCACCCCCAATATGCAGCACTGAGGGTTCCAGTAGGTAAGGCTGCATCTGGTTCACCAGAGCACCCAAAGCCAGCCCATCATCCCAGGAAGAAGAAAGGCTGGTAACAGGGACACCAGGGTATCCAGCCACCTGCTCCTGGCACCAGTGTAGCAGTTCCTTCTGTGTGTTCAGCAACCCAGTGTCAGGCTTTCCTGAATCAGTCTTGTTACTCTTCCTCCACATGGGCTCCTTGGCTATCATATCATATGGGTCTCACACCTAATTGGGGGACATAGCTGAGATTGAGGTTGGGGTAGTGGGTGGCTGAGTGCAGCCCATGCTGGCCCACATTGTGGTGCATATTTCCCAGGGATGTCTGTGACAGAAGCTGGTATAGACTCACATTCTGCCAAGACTTCTAGGGGCCCAGTGCCCTCTGCCCATTGTTTCAACATCCAGGTGGCATCAAAATCTGCCAAGAAACCCCAGGCCACTCCAGTGCCCAGGGATCAGAAGGGCTGCACCAGACAGTCCCCCACCAGCCCTAGCAGCAAGCAGAAGCCATGATTCTCTTGCACACAGGCAGAGCTATCTGCCTGCATCATGTTTGTGAAGTCAAAAGCAGACCGCAGGCCCCTCATGGGCATCTTGGGCAAACTCCAGCCTCCTGAGTTTTCCATGGGTGGTGAAGTCAACAACTGCATGGTCAAAGCACCACAGAGTCTGTCTTAGACTCCACATTGGCACTACCTAGCAATTGGTCAGTCCCTGGCCAGCCCTGACAAAGCACCCCCAGATGCAACAAGTACTGCTTCTTGACTCACCACAAACTAGTGTGTGCCATCCTTGTAAATGATGATGTACATCCATTATGTTGCAAAGGGCAGAAGAAGGCATTGCTTCTTTCTTTCTGTTTTGTAATATTCCATTGTGTAAATATATCACACTTTTTTTATTCACTCATTTACTAATGGGCACTTAGGCTGTTTCCAGTAGTTGACTATTGTAAACAATGCTGTTATGAACATTGAGGTGCATAGGTTCCTTTGAAATTGTGTTTCAGGATTCTTTACGTATAATCTGGCAGTGAGATCACTGGATCAAAAGAGAGTTCCATTTGAAGAATTCCCATACTGTTTTCCACAGTGGCTACATCAGTCTGTGTTCCGAAAAGAGCACTAGGGTTCCTTTTTCTCCATATCCTTGCCAGCACTTATTGTTTGTTGATTTTATGATGATGGCCACTCTGACCTGTGTGAGGTAGTATCACATTAAGTGGTCTTAATCTGCATCTCTCTGATGGCCAGTAATACTGAGCATTTTTTCATATGTCTATGGGCCCTCTGTATATGCTCCATGGAGAAGTATCTGTTCAGGTCCTTTGTCCATATTTTAATTGGATGTTTTGTCTTTCTGGTGTTAAATCATACGGATTCCTTATATATTTTGGAGAACAAACCCTTGTCCGAGGTATCATTCGCAAATATGTTTTCCCATATAATTGGTTCCCTTTTAATTTTGATGATGTTTTCTTTAATGTGCCAAAGTATTTTTAAGCAAATTATAGGCTTTATAGCACAGGAGTTTAAAACAGATACAATTATTTAAAACTTTTTTTAAAATCAATGTATCGTTGCATTTCACCTACCTCCAGCTATAAACCTGCTGAAGACCTGGCTTGCAACCTGGTCATGTGCCTGACTGGGAATTGAACCAGTGACCTTTGCATTTGCAGGCCAGTGTCTATCTGCTGAGCTACCAGCCAGGGCTAAAACTTTTTATTTATTGATTGATTTTAGACAGAGAGAAACACCAATTTGTTTCTCCATTTATTATGTATTCATTGGTTGTTTTTGATTTTTTGTTTTAAATTTTATTTATTTTTAGAGAAAGGAGAAGGAGGGAAAAGGATAGCAAGAGAAACATTAATGTGTGAGATATATTGACCTTGACTGATTGACTCTCACATGTTCCCAGCCAGGGTCCTGGACTGCAACCCAGGCATGCACCGTGACCAAATATTTAACCAGCACCATTTTTGTTCATAGGCTAGTACTTAGTCCACTGCACCTCACCAGCCAGAACAGATATATACAGCTTTAGTGCCATTTAAGTTTATTCCAAATAGTATTAAAGCTCAGGAATAACTTCAGAAGAATGGAGTTTTGGCCCCTTCTTTAGAATGATTTATATTAAAAATACTCCTTAATGACAGCTCTATTAAGAAAGGGGAAAATGTTATTTTACAACTTATTTATCTATCTATCTGCTTGTTTTTAACTTTAAGTTGGCAGGACTAAGAGAAAGGCAGTTTCTCTAAGGTAAAAATGTCTGATTTATGGAGTAAAATAGCCTACTTGACACTAAAATTCTGTAGGGCATAGCCTGGAAACTTAAGATGGACGCCAATAAAGAACTAAATTGCTCTGCATTACAAAGTCATTAGGAGGCTCCAAGCTTCAGTGGGAGTCGGGGCAGAGAGGGAGAAATGGAGAAGACAAGTTACAGTTGAAAGAAGCGACTTGGAAAAATGGAAGCAAATGAAGTCTGAAGGGAGGAAGGACCCACAAAAATTATCTGCAACAGAGATGATCTCTAACTCTTAGCACAATGATGTCTAATATTCAACTTTAGTGATGGCCAATTCTAAACTCTCTGTATGTAATTCACTTCTGTTAGCCTATGCCTTCGATAAAATGTCTATTATACAAAAAACATCTGTGGTTAATGATCCTTTGAGAAAATGAAAAAAGACGGGGTAGAGAATGGATTAAGAAAGTTCAAAGAGAGGACAGCATCCCAGGCACTGACCAATGCATGTTGATCTCTCACTGAACTCAACTGACCAAGTGAGAATTCAGAAAGTGCATACATATAAAGTGGAAGGTGACCATGAACTTGTAAGGTCTCTCCGGAAATCCTCTAAAATATAAAATCTTGTAAAACTTCTTACAATAATACATGCAGCCATTGTATTTCAGATATTAAAGGAAAGGATAGCCTCAGGAGACTGGAGGCATCTAGATCCAGAAGTTGATATTAAGTAAAAGCAGACCCAAATCTAGAATGTATCTCTTGGCATTGATTTGATCCATTTATTACATTTTGTCTTAGGTAACTAGACTAGTTGACCTTATAGTAGAATGAGGAAAGTTTCATCCAATATTGCTGTTCCCAATTGCAAGGAGTCTATTCAAGGAATTTGTGTTTTCTGAAAAATTAATTGTTTTCTGATATTGGAAAATTTTTTTAAGAAGGCAATATTCTTTCTCTGATTAAAATATGTTCTCACTAAAATTTTTTTGAATGCCAGAATCACTTGGTATTTAAAGCAAAATCATATCATAAATCATAGTTGCTGTACCTCAGGCTCTACCCCAGTACAAGGTAGGGGTCAGGCTTGGTACTAAGTGTTGAAGACACACAGATAAAAAGACAGTTACTGCAATTTTCCAGCTTATGGTAGTACAAAAGTAAATACTAATACGTTTAATAAAACCTGCTTATTCTTTTTTTTTTTTCAACCTAAGCAGCCTTCTAAAACTTCATATGATGATTTCAAGATCATAAAATACACATTCCTCTGAAATATATCCCAACAAGCTTCCTTGGGATGTGAATATTCTGGGAAGACTCAACCCTAGAATCTGATTCTGAAGAGGATATATTTGCCTTTGAGACTAGAGTTTACTCACAAATAAACCACTTCTGTGGATGTCCTCTATACTCATCCAAGATGTTGAAGTAGTTCTCTAGGCCACTGATCATTTTTGGCTTTCCATTGACCTTATTTGGGTGTTAATATGTCTAAAAACATTAGGCTGTGTTTGTCTATTGTTTGGAAAACCTGATTGTTTTTATCTTATAAATACAATTCCAGTTTGTTCCTATGTATTCAATATTCAGACAACACTAAAAAGGAAGCTTACTTGGCTTTCTGAGATGTAATATAATCCAAAGAATGTCAGGGCAGTTACTTTTGTGGTGTTGGGGTACACTGAATAGGGTAGGTATTACAAGCTGAAGGAAGATTTAATATACTAAGTCTGAGAATTTAGAGTTGTGACTTTTCAGAGAGAAATGGGCAGGTAGGGAATAATTAGAGAAGGAAAAGGAGGAATTTGTGGTAGTGTACTATATATGAGTGGGTGTTTGCTGCAGAGGGTACAGGTAAAGAAGTTGAAAAGTAGATAATTCATGTTCTGACCTTTCACGTACAATTTGGTATTTTGACCATTCTCTCAGGTTCCCTTTTCTTTCCATACCATCTGGCCACCCTAAATTGGCACCATTGTTATGCAATGATTCAAGAATCAGATTTTAAATCCAAAATTCACTGCTATTTACCTATGAATCTTTGTAAAAAACATGTTACCTCATTTAGCCTCAGTTCCTTCATCAGTAAAATTAGTATAATAATATCAAGTAGATTTATGGTCAGATTACTATATTTGATTGAATCTAAGATATGTTTGATTTTAAGACAGAATTATTTTATTATAACTAAGAAAAGGAATAAAATACTGCCAATTGAACTAATGTTGGAGATGTTAAAATGTGAAATCTTGGAATCAATGAAATAGAAATATGTAATGTTAAGGGAGTCTTACAAAACATAAATGACTGTACAAATATTATTTATTTATTTACTGAAATGTACAATGACATGAATTTGATTGATACACACAAATGATTAATTTTCATCAAATTTTGGCAAATGACAATGAGGAGCTATCCCTTGAAACTTGAGAAGGCAGCAACTTTATGGGATATTACATTAAGGTTTGCATCATAAAGTGAAAATAAATTCAAATTATAAACATATTCTTTAAAAAATTTTAGGAACCAAGATGGAGGAGGAGTAAGTGGAGCTACACCAATCTCCTCCCAACACTAACCTGGAATTACAACTTGGGAGAAATCATCCAGAATAACCAAAGGAACACCAACTGTAGAGAAGTCTTATTACCATGGACAGAACAGAAGAGCCGATTTATCACAACATGATCGGTGGGAAGTACAGAACTATGGGGAGGCTGGCAGGGCCCCCACAGGCAGCAGCTGAAGGGATGGAGAAACATCTCAGCAGCCAGGGCTCCACCTGAGAAGGGTGGGATCTAAACCCCAATTGGGCTTCCCAGCCTATAGCAACACAGCTGAGAGTAAAACAGCATCCAGCTATGAAAAGCAAAAAGCCGCCAGGTTTAGATGCTTGACAAAGAGACTAACTAATTCTTCTCCCTCCCCCTCCCCCTCCCTCTCCCTCTCCCTCTCCTTCTTCTTTTTTTTTTTAAGGCCCACACATGAAAATACAGAGGTACCCACCTAACCTGGGCTTCAGCAGAGAAAGGGTAGAGTAGACTACAGACACTTAAGGAGGGTTTGGGTCAGTGGCTTTAGGGGGAGAGTTTAGAGAACAGCCTGTGAGCCCAGGGCTGACCTATGCCCCATACAGCCAGCAGACCACTCATCTTCAAAGGGTAGGAGCCTGAGGGGAAGCCACAGCCTCACCCATAGGAATTAATCCGCCCCATCTAGCAGTGCCTAAAACCAACCTCAGACCACAGGTTGATTAGATTAACAACTGAATTCATCTGCCCTACCCAGAGGTGCCTAAAATTGACCAATGATCACAGGCTGATTGGATTAACAACTAAAGGAGACAAAGACAGTGGATCTCTGGTAGTCTCCAACTGGCTGACTAG
Organism: Noctilio leporinus; assembly: GCA_004026585.1. Lineage (NCBI taxonomy): Eukaryota > Metazoa > Chordata > Mammalia > Chiroptera > Noctilionidae > Noctilio > Noctilio leporinus. The sequence continues at coordinate 10,325 of PVIW01014997.1, read as the reverse complement.
ACCCAGACTGGGACACGAGCTGACATCACCAAGCGAAGATCCAGAAAGTAAAATAAGTGCACCTCTGCACCACAGAATGTCACATCACTAAGACAGTAAGTCAAAACTGGCCAATCTAAGAGGCAGAAACAAACAAGAGCCACCTAAAATGGGAAGACAAAGAAATAAACCCTCAGCATATGAAAAAGAAGAATCCCCAGGAAGAGTGCAAAATGAAACAGAGGCAAGCACACTCTCAGACATGGAATTCAAAAAAATGATGATAGAGAAGTTCAATGAGCTCAGTGAGTTCAAAGAAAATTACAAATCACTCCAGGGGAACTATGAAGTACTCCAGGGAAACTACAAAGAACTCCAGGAAAACTACAAGGAACTTACTGAGGACTACACCAGCATTAAAAAGGACACAGATACCATAAGAGCCAGGAAGAAATTAAGAATACCGTTTCTGAATTGAAGAACACAGTAGAAGGAATCAAAAGCAGGCTAGAGAAAGCAGAGGATCAGATCATTCAGCTGGAGATCAATGTAGAAAAAAAATTCCCAGGCAGTACAACAAAATGAAAAAGGACTGAAAAAGGAATGAAGAGGTTTTAAGAGAGCTTCAGGACAACATGAAAGGTAATAACATCTGTATCATAGCAATACCAGAAGGAGAAGTGGAGGAGGAAGGGAGAGAAAACTTGTTTGAAAAAGTAATGATAGAAAACTTCCCTAACTTGAGGAGAGATAATGTCATGCAAACTCAGGAAGCACAGAGGTCCCAAGGAAGATGAACCCAAACAGGCCCACTCCAAGACACATCATCATGAAAATGGCAAATTTCAAAGACAAGGAGAGAATCCTAAAAGCAGCAAGAGAGAAAGAGCTAATAACATACAAGGGGGCTCCCATAAGGTTATTAGCTGACTTCTCAACAGAAACACAACAAGCCATAAGGGAATGACAAAAAATATTTCAAGCAATGAAAAACAAAGGCCTGCAACCAAGAACACTCTACCCAACAAGGCCGTCATTCAAAATGGTAGGTGAAATAAGGAGCTTCCCAGACAAAAGAAGTCTAAAAGAATACATCTCCACCAAACCAGCATTAGAAGAGATGCTAAAGGGCTGCTTTAAGAAGATGAAGAAACACAAGTACAAAGGTAAATGGATTAAAGGCACCAATTAAAAGACATAGGTCAGCTGAGTGGATAAGAACCAACTTTAACTTATGAATGCTTTAAAGTGATCTTGTTATTATACGCAAAGAACCCTGAAACACCAATTCAGAAGAACCTATGTACTCTTATGTTCATAGCAGCACTATTTACAATAGCCAAGTGCTGGAAACAGCCTAAGTGCCCATCATTGGATGATTGGATCAAAAAACTTTGGTATATACTGAAAGGCAGCCATACATTGATGTTTCTCTCCTCTCTGTCTCTATCCCTTCCCCTCTCTCTGGAAATTAAAACAAACAAACAAACAAAAAACACTTTTGGTATATTTACAACATGGAATACTACACAGCAGAAAGAAAGAATTCCAACCCTTTGCAACAACATGGATGAAACTGGAAAGTATTATACTTAGTGAAATAAGCCAGGAAATGAAAGACAAATACCATATGATCTCACCCATTATAGGACAATAATGAATGAAACAAACAAGCAAAACAGAACCAGATACATGAATACAATGAATAGACCTTCAGTGGGCAGAGGGGAGGTGGGAGAAGGAGGCAAAGAAGGGGAGCAGTTTAGTCAAAGAACTAGTGTGGAAGAACCATGGACATGGACAACAAATGTGATTGACTTTTGGGGGAGTGGGTGGGTGGGGAAGGGGACAGAGGGCAGTAAAAAAGGGATGGATGTAATACAACAACAATAAAATTAAAGTGGGTGGATGGGGAAGGGGACAGAGGGGAGTAAAAAAGGGATGGATACAACAACAATAAAATTATATTTAAAAAATTTAAACAAAATTTTATTGTATTTTTTCCATTACCATTCTGTCTCTTTATATCCTCCTTTCCCCACAATCATCACAGTGTTTTCCATGAGTCATTTTTCCTTTTTGCTCAATCCCTCCACTCCCTTACTTCCCCTACCATCTCTTAGCTGTCATCCTGCTCTCTATCTATGAGTCTGTCTCTATTTTCCTTGTTAGTTCAGTTTGTTCATTGGAGTACACATATGAGTGAAATCATATGATTTGTTTGGACTGTGTGTTTAACTTTTTAAGAAACTGTCAAACTATTTTCCAATGTGGATGTACTATTTTACATTCTTGTCAGCACTGTATGAGAGTTCCCATTGCTTCACATCCTCACCAACTTTTGGAATGGTCATTATATTAAATTTCAAGGGCTGCAGAAATAAATTGCCACAAAGAGTGGCTTAACATAAGAAAAATGTCTTCTGTCCAAATTCTGGAGGCCAAAAGCCCAAAATCAAGGTGTCAGCATGTTGGTTCCTCAGAAGGCTTTCAGGGAAAATAGTCCCTTGCCTTTTCCAGTTTCTGGTGGCCCCAGGCATTCCTTGATTTAAAAATACATCCATCTGATCTCGGTCTCTGTCTTCATAGGAAGATAAACACTCTTACAAAGCCACAATGTTATGTGCCACAAGTGAACATTATATATTTGTTAGAACATAAATATCTGAGGCCTATTACATGTGTATAAAATCATGCCATTCATCTCTCCCCTAGAGAAAATGCAAGAGGTCACACTTACTGTAAAAGTTGCAATAGATAGGTGAAATTAGTAAATGAATAATTTTTGAGAGTGGTTAGTTAAACATCTAAGCTATTTTTCACATTCCAGACTATTGACACTGCTTCACAAAGAGAACATTCTATATCTGTGGTTTTCCTAAGGAGAAGGAAAAACAAACTTTTTAAAAATATATTTTATTTATTATATTTAGAGAGAGGGGGAGGGAAAGAGGCAGAGAGGGAGAGAGTTATCAATGTACGGTTGCCTTTCACCTGCCTCCAGCTATGGACCTGACTTGCAACCTGGTTATGTGCCCTGGCTGGGGAATCGAACCAGTGATTTTTGGGTTTGCAGGCTGATGCCTTCTCCATTGAGCCACCAGCCAGGGCAGGAAAACAAACTTTAGCCATGAAACTAGAAAGTGTAAGTGGTAGGTGACACTGGGGCCATTTAAAAATCCAATTTTCAATTATTATTAACATTACCTAATATTTTTCTTAGTCAAACTGGAGCAGAAAATACTTTAAATAGAATTTTAACTAAGAGGCATTTAGACAATAGTATATACACTGAACATTCCCCTGATCCTTTAAAGTTACAAGTACACTTCTATTTCTTGTCCATTGGAGAGACACTAATGCCATTTCTAGAATATCCTAATCTAAATTATACCTATTTAATAGAGTACAAAAGAAGCATGGTTCAAAATTGTATTTAATTTAAACCCCATATATATTTGTCTTTCACATATATCAGTAAGGATATTTCACTGGTGTGATATTTCACATCACATAGCTAAAGCATGTTTTGAAAACTAGTCTTTGCAAGATTAAAAACTTCTCCAGTTTCTTCATTCCGATCCAAATTATCATAAAACTCCTTGCTACAGTTTGGACCATGGTGAGGGGCAATGGAAAATGATTATTTTCAGTACCAGACCAAGACACTCAGCTTGGTCTCAAATTCCTTTTAAGTGAAGAGCATGTCTTGAAGATGAAAGTCTTAGATAGCTTTTTTTAAGATTGGAATTTTTGTCAAAATGATGACGGTTCTATCTGAGCTGAGTACGTGGAAACAGGTCAAGAAGTTGAGGGTAGGAAGCTTTAACACTTTGCTCTGTATTTAAACAATTTAATTATATTTCAGTGAAAAACTGCTGCTTATATAATTTCTTTTAAATATTAATTTTCCCCTGATGAGTAGGTATGGAGTAAAGTTAGAGAAAACATGTTTGTAAAATATTTGTTTTACATATATCAGATATTGTTATTGTTATTACATATTGATATTACATATATTGTTATACATATAAAGCATATCAGATGTGTATGCTTATGAAAGAACCTCAAAATCCATTTAAAACACAGGCAGAAGTAACAATGCTCTCTTAATAGTACAAGTCAAAAATCAGGAAGGATATAACAGATTTGAATAATAACTAAACTAGTTGTCATTTAAAGAACACTACTTTCAAAAATCGCAAAATATATGTTATTTTCAAGGACACATGAAATGTTCATGAAGATAGAGTTTATGCTGGGTCATAAAACAAGCCTGAGTACATTAAAGTATCAGAATCATACAAGGTGTGTTCTCTACCCCACCGTAGAAAAGTTTACTGTGTCCTCTGAAAGGTCGAGGCAAAAGCCAGTGTCCAAAGTTTCTGCTTCATATTAAAGCATATTCCAGTCTGGCATTGGGCTACCTTAGTGTGTGTTACCAGCTGTAGTCTATTTCAGGCTCCCTCCTGGAGCCTGCAAGTGGAATTGCAAGGTCCTGGGCCACAAGGCTGCTAGGGCCAAGTGGTGGGAACAGGCATTGCACTGTGTGAGTGCAGGTCACAAGCAAGCCCATTTCTTTATCCCCCTGAGATTGTGTTAATTTGGGTTTAGGAAAGACCAGGTGCCCTTTCAGAAGTACCCTTCAACATCTCAACTTCCACAGCCTTGGGATTGTTCACTTCCACCTCCCAGGCAATCACTTCTTTCCCCAGGCTAGACTGACAGGCCTCCTAGGTCTAACACCTTTCCCACACCATTTTGCCTTCTGTTGTTCATGTGCCTACTTTCTCCAGGCAATCTGGTACAGGAAGTTGGGGGTGGAAGGAAGGAGTGTTAATCCTCTTGGCCAAGAAATGCTGTAATTCCCCAGAGTGTGAAGTTGCAGCTTCCTGGCTAGCAAGCAAACAGGTATATACTTCCCAGTTTATTAAACTCAATGTCTATTTCCCTTTTGCTCACCTTTCTCAATATCTAGCTAAACACCAATAGTAACAGTGAGCCAATTAAATGGAAACAATAAACAATAAAAAATCATTAAAACCAAAAGTTGGTTCTTTGAAAATATCAAAAACTAACACATTTTTGATAAAGATCGAAAACACAAATGATCAGTGTCAGGAATGAAAGAGGGATATGTCTAGAGAGTCTATAGATATTAACAATAGGAAATAATATGACTATTTGAATAAATTTGATAAACGAAATGGATGAAATTTTTTAAAAAGATTTTATTTATTATTTCCAGAGAGAGAGAGAGAGAGAAGAAGGGAGAGAAGCAGAGAGGGTAAGAAACATCAATGTATGGTTGCTTTTCACCTGCCTCCAGCCACAGACCTAGCTGGAGACCTGGCTTGCAACCTGGTTATGTGCCCTGGCTGGGGAATAGAACCAGTGACCTTTAGGTTCACAGGCTGGTGCCTCATCCACTGTGCCACCAGCCAGGGCTGGATAAAATTTTTAGACTCAAACATCAAAACAGATACAAAGTAATATAAATGCCAATACATTTGATCATGTGAGAGACACAAATACTACACATATAAATATGTTTACTTATTATTCAAAATTAAGCTTGAATATACACTCATAGAAGTTTTAATTTTCTGATAATGTTAATCAAAAAATGAGTAGATAAATCATTTGTAAACATATCCATAGATATATTAATCTGCTCAGTCTGCCATAATAAAATATGACACAGACTGAGTGATTTAAGCAACAAACATTTATTTTTCCCACAGTTCAGAAAGCTGAAAGTCCATCATCAAGTGCCAGCAAATTTATTTTCTGGTGAGAATTCTCTTCCTCATTTTGTCCTCAGTGAGAGTGCTAAGACAGAGCTCTTCCAAGAAAAGGAACCCTCCTCTTCCAAGGGCAATAGCTCTACTTAGGGTCTTATTTTTCTTAATTTGTATAATTATATGAATTAATAAATTAATGTAAGTTATTAATTCATGAGTTAGTAATTATCTCCATAAAGTTCCTTTGTCCAAATACAGTTTTGGGATAGAACTTCAACATATGCATTTTGGGAGAGACAATTCAGTCCATAACAATAGGGTATAACAAAAAACAATATAAAATGAACAGCCACCAAGTTTTTAAAAATTATTTTTATTGTATTTTTCCATTACTATTTAATGCCCTTACACCCCACACCCCAAAGCAATCACCACACTGTTGTCCATGTTCATGAGTCCTTTCTCCTTTTTGTTTAATCTCTCCAACCCTAACCTCACCCTGTCACTAGCTATCATCTGCTCTCCATGTATGAGTTTTTTTGTCTCTGTTTTGCTTGTTTTGTTTGCTCATTAGATGAGTGAAATCACATGGTCTTTATCTTTCTCTGACTGACTTATTTTACTTAGGATAGTGTTCCTAGGTGCATCCATACTATTGCAAAGGGTAAAATTTTCTTCTTTATGGCTGATTAAAATTCCAATGTGTATATATCCCATAGTTTTTATCCTCTCATCCACTGATAGACATTTGGGCTGTTTCCATATTTTGGCAACTGTGAACAATGCTGCAATGAATATAGGGGGGGTTATGCTTTTTCAAATTAGTGCTATTGGTTCCTTCGGTTATATTCCCAGAAGTTGGATCTCTGAGTCAAAAGACAGTTCTATTTTTATTATTTATTTATTTTTAAAAAAGATTTTATTTATTATTTTTGAAGAGAGAGGAAGGGAGAAAGGCAGAGAGGGAGAGAGACATCCATGTATGGTTGTCTTTCACCTGCCTTTAGTTACAGACCTGGTTGGAGACCTGGCTTGCAACCTGGTTATGTGCCCTGGTTGGGAATTGAACCAGTGACCTTTAGGTTCACAGGCTGGCACCCTTCCACTGAGCCACCAGCCAGGGCGGCAGTTCTATTTTTAATTTTTTGAGATATTTCCACACTGCTTTCCACATTGGCTGCACCAGTCTTCATTCCCACCAATAGTGCAAAAGGGTTCCCCTTCACGACAGCATTTGTTTATCAATGATAGCCATTCTGATAAGCGTGAGACGGTATCTCATTGTGGTTTTAATGTGCATTTGTTTGATGATTAGTAACATTGAGCATCTTTTCATATGTCTATTGACCATCTGTATGTTCTCTTTGGAGAAGTGTGTGTTCAGGTTCTTTGCCATATTTTAATTGTGTGTGTGTAAGTCTTGTAAGTACTTTATAAATTTTGGGTATTAACCCTTTATCAGATGTATGGGCAAATATGTTCTCCTATTCTGTGGGCTGCCTTTTATTTTATTGATTTCCTTTGCTGTGCAAAAACTTTAGTTTGATGTAATCCTATTTGTTTATTTATTCTTTTGTTTTTCTTGAATGGAGAAATATATCTGACAAGAAATTTCTACAAGCAATGTCCAAGAGTTTGCTGCCTATGTTTTCTTCTGGGATTTTTTTTTAATGGTTTTTGGTCTAACATTTAAGTGTTTGATCTATTTTCAAACACTTGATCTATTCTCATGTAGTGGTGTAAGAAAGTGGTCTAGTTTAATTATTCTGTATGTATCTATGCAATTTTTCTGACACCACTTACTGAATAAACTATCTTTAACCATTGTATATGCCTTGCTTCCTCTGTTGAATATTAAGTGACTATAAAGGTGTGGGTTTATTTCTGGGCTCTCTATTCTGTTTATTGATCTGTGTCTGTTTTTATGCCAGTACCAGGCTATTTCAATTACTATGAGCTTGTGATATAGTTTGAGATTAGGTAGCTTGATTCCTCCAACTTTGTTCTTCTTTCTCTGGATTGTTCTCGGTATGCAGGGCCTTTAGTGGTGCCATATAAATTTTTGAAATATTTGTTATACTTTTGTAAAATACATCATTGGAATCATGATAGGAATTGCATTGAATTTTTAGATTGTTTTGGGTAGTATGGATATTTGAATAATGTTAATTCTTCTTATCCATAAATGGTGTATGCTTCCACTTATTTGTAACTTCTTCAGTTTTTTTCTTCAGTGTCTTATTTCCTGAGTATGGGTCTTCTACATCCTTCATTAGGTTTATTCCTAGGTACTTTATTCTGTTTTAGCAATTGTGAATGGGATAATGGGACTGTTTTTTTAATTTTCCTTTCTGTTAGTTCATTACTGATATACAAAAATGCAACTGATTTATGGATATTAATTTTGTCCTGCTAGTTTGCTGAATTCATTTATCAATTCTAGTAGTTTCTTGGTGGAATCTTTGGGGTTCTCTATGTACAGTGCCAAATTACTTGTAAATAAATAATTTTATTTCTTCCTTTCCAGTTTGGATGCATTTTATTTCTTATTATCTGATTGTAATGGCTAGGACTTCCAGTATTATGCTGAATGAGAGAGGTGTAAGTGGACGTCCATGTCTTGTTCCCCATCTCAAGAAGAACTCTTGTAGTTTTTGACCATTGAGAATAACGTTGGCAGTGGGTTTTTCAAAATGGTCTTTTTATGTTTAGGTATTTTCTCTATATTACCACTGTGCTGAGAGTTTTTATCATAAACAGGTGCCGAATTTTATCAAATGATTTTCTGCATCTATTAATATGATAATATATTTTTTATCCTTCATTTTCCTTTTGTGCTGAATCACATTTATTGATTTGCGAATGTTGTAACAACCTTGCATTTCTGGTATAAATTCCACTTGATCATGGTGTATGACATTTTTGATGTATTGTTGTATTGGTTTGTTCATATATTTTGAAGATTTCAAAATCTATGTTCATCAGGGATATTGGCCTATAATTTTCCTTTTTTGTTGTGTCTTTACCTGGTTTTGGAATTAGCATAATGATGGCCTCAAATGATGATTTTGGGAGTCTTCTCTCTTTTTAAATTTTATGAAGTAGTTTGAGAAGAAGAGGTGTTAGTTCTCAGAATGTTTGGTAAAATTAATCTGTGTAGCCATCTGGTGCAGGGCTTTTGTTTTTTGGGAGGTTTTTAAAATTATTTATTTGCATCAATTTAATTTTATTGTTAATGTATTATATCCATCGTCTTTTTCCTCCCCTCTGTCCCCTTCACTCCCCACTCACTCACCATCAAAGTCAATCCCACTTGTTGTCCACATCCATGGTTTTTCCATGCCAGTTCTTTGACTAAACTGCTCCCCTTCTTTGTCTCCTTCTCTCCCCACCCACCTCCCCTCTCCCCTCCACCCACTAAAGGTCTATTCACTGTATTCATGTATCTGGTTCTGTTTTGCTTATTTGTTTGTTTCATTCATTATTGTCCTGTAATGGGTGAGATCATATGGTATTTGTTATTCACTGACTGGCTTATTTCATTAAGCATAACACTTTCTAGTTCCATCCATGTTGTTGCAAAGGGTACGAGTTCCTTCTTTCTTTCTGCTGTGCAATATTCCATTGTGTAAATATACCAAAGTTTTTTAATCCAATCATTCACTGATGGGTACTTAGGCTGTTTCCAGCACTTGGCTATTGTAAATAGTACTGCCATGAACATAGGGGTACATAGGTTCTTATGAATTGGTGTTTCAGGGTTCTTTGAGTATAGTCCTAGTAGTGGAATTTCTGGATCAAAAGGCAGTTCCATTTTTAGTTTTTTTAAGAAAACTCCATACTGTTTTCCATGCACCAGGGTTCCTTTTTCCCACATCCTTGCCAACGCTTGTTTGGTTTGTTGATTTGTTGATGATTGCTGTTCTGACAGGTGTGAGGTGGTATCTCATTGTGGTTTTAATTTGCATCTCTCTGATGGCTAGTGATGTTGAACATTCTTTCATATGCCTTTAGGCCGCTTATTTGTCTCCCTCAGAGAGTTGTCTTTTCAGGTCTTTCACCCATTTTTAAATTGGTCTGTCTGTCTTCTTGGAGTTGAGTTGCATAAGCTCATTACATATTGTGGAGATCAAACCCTTGTCTGAGGTGTCATTGGCAAATATGTTGCCCCATATGTTTGATTCCCTTTCAATTTTTGCTGGTGTTTTCTTTAGCTGAGCATAAACGTTTCAGTTTGATATTGTCCCATTTGTTGATTTGTTCTTTAATTTCCTTTGCCCTTGGTGAAGTATCAGTAAACATATTTCTGTGTAGGATACCTAAAATTTTACTGCCTGTATTTTTCTCCAGGACCTTTATCCATCTTGAGTTTATTCTGGTGTATGGTATAAGTTGGTGGTCTACTTTTATTTTTGTGCATGTTGTTGTCCAGTTCTCCGAACATCACTTGTTGAACAGACTGTTTTTACTCCACTTGATATTCCTTCCCCCTTTGTCAAATATTAGTTGACCATAGAGTCCTGGGTTAATTTCTGGGCTTTCTGTTCTGTTCCATTGATCTATATGTCTATTCTTTTTTTTTTTTTTTTTTTTTTAATTTTA
>PVIW01014996.1:0-21189 GCA_004026585.1 Noctilio leporinus | reverse complement strand
GCACAGAAATCTAATTGTGTTTTTATTGCTCATCGCACTGAAGTTAATTACATAGCAACCGGTTTGCACTTTACGACCTCACAGCTTAGAGCAAGGTGCCTGCTCCTGGGGGGATTCCCACCCGCACCCCACACCCCGCTGGCCCCCACCCGCACCTGCACCCCTGCGCACACGCACCCCACCAGCTCCCACCCGCACACACAAACCCCACCAGCTCCCACCTGCACCCCACACCTCGCTGGCCCCCACCCACACCTGCACCCCTGCACACACGCACCCCACCAGCTCCCACCCGCACCCCGCGCCTCGCACACACACACACATGCACACCCACACCCCGCCGGCTCCCACCTGCACACCTGGGCAACCCCCACACCTGCACCCATGCACACATGCACACATGCACACTCGCACACCCCCCACACCCTCACCCCTACACCCGCCGGCTCCGAGCACAGCAGCATCTGAACCCCCCGCTTCTGTCCCCACGGTGTCCCCTCTTCGTCAGGACGGGTTCTGGGTCCGGGAAGGGCGGCAGGGCTGAGGGCTCCACCTCCCATGTCGTGCCAGAAGGTTCTGCGCTTCACCAGCCCAAGGCCCGGCCACAGGCCCTACGTGGGGCGTCTCCCTGTGACCAGTGCTGACTGGACAGTGACCAGGCCAGTTGGACTCCGCTCTGCCCCCTGCCGGACACCGGCTGGACCAGCCAGACGTGCGGGCGGGAGTGGGCGCTTCTCCTGCTCCAGTCTGAGGGTTCTGTCCGCGTCCTGCTGGGACCCTCCAGCCTGTGGGCCGTCCCTTCCCGTGGGCGGGTGGAACGGGGTCCCCTGGAGGGCGGGGCCACCCTGGGGTGGGTCCTCTGGAGAACAAGCAACAGAAACCCTGAGTTTACCCCAGGTCGTGGATCAGGGGAAAAGCAAAATGTATCTGCAAGGCGGATCTGCACACCCGGGTGTGAAAAGTGTGGAACAGTGTGTGTGCATGAGGGAGCGTGTGCGCTCACATCGAGGCTCACGGGAGATGCGCGCAGAGACCCTGGCCCCTCCGTGTGCCTGCGGGAGCCCAGGGGTCCTCTGTGTGCCTGTGGGAGCCCCCAGTGTTGCGTGTGGACTCGCGTGCCGGGGTCAAGGCGCAGAGCGCGTGGCCACAGCACCGGTGCACCCCCCTGCCCCCTACTCCCCCCCACAACACACCCCAGGCCGGTCCTGCCTGCCGCTCCCCCCGCCCCAGGTTATGTGGGAGCAAATTGCTCCATATTTGAACCAAGACGGCTCAGCACCTCTTCACACCTTCAACTATGCGCCGCACCCTCACGTCTGGAGCGGGGGTGCCCTCGCCTCCTGGCAGAGCCTTTTTTCGGGGTTCACCTTCCACCCGCATGGCTGAGGGGTCCCTCCGGGCCCGCGTGGGTCCTGACGGGTGGGTGGCTTCATCTCCCGTTGGAAGAGCCGCCGAGAAGAAGGGGTGTGGCTGGGCTGGCACCCCTCAAGACCCCCGCCGCCCCCTTGGCTGCCCCTCCCTCTGCAGGCGCCACCTTCCTCTGGGAAGACCCCGGGGGTCAGCCTTCTATTCAGGATTTCTCGCTGGTCTCCCGAGGACCCAGGGGTGCTGCTGGCCACCCCATACGCAGGGTGTTTATTTGTAAGAGAATTTTCAGAGAGGGAGGTACGACCTGGTTTGAAACCCGGGGGCCCCCCACCCCTGTGGAGGGCGAGTTAGGCCCCAGCAGAGGAAGTGCCGGGCGCCCCTGCCACCCAGTCGTCGGCCACCGCCGGGGGCTTTTCTTTGTCCCTAAAGGGTCACGGACACCCCAGCACCTTGCAGCAGAGCCGCTTAGAACCAGTGTGTCGTGCGCAGGGAAGAAGAGCTGGGGCGCCGGTGTTTCATTTTGAACCCTGGGAAGGCCCGGGTGGTTTCTGTCGGCTCGGGTTTCACGGTTTGTGGACGTGAAACTCGTGAAGCCGCCTCCCTGTGATGCTCGCAAGTCCGGGCTGCGGAAGGTCGGCTGCGACACAGCCCTTGACCACCTAGCGCTGTTTCACGCTTCCTGTAGCGTCACGGGGGACCCGGGACCGTGGCGCCCGCGGGGCCACCATCCGGCTCCCGGGCAGGTCTCGCCGGAGCGCCTGGGGCTGCTGTCCCCACGGAGCCCCGCGCCCCCTGCGCCGGAGGACAGAGCTGGGAGGACAGAGCTGGGAGGACAGAGCTGGGCGGCCAGCAAGGGGCCGGCGGCGGCGAAGGCGCAGCCAGGCCGAGTCCCGCGCGTAATTGGACCGTTCAGGAGAAAATTACCTGCAGCTGGAAACAAGGCACTGCCTTTTGCCGCGGGCAGGATAAGGTCAGGACGGGGGAGGGCGCGCGGGGGAAGCGGTTCTTGAAAAGCGATGGGGAAAATGAAATTTAAAATTCAAAGCCGGGTGTGCAGGGCGGGGGGCGGGGCAGGAGGCCCCAGGAGGGGTCAGTGGGTTTATTTGCATTTTTATTTTGCTGACGCTGCTGGAGAGCACGCGGGAAGCGACTCCCGTGATGGGAAATTAAATCCTGGGACAAAGCTGGCCACACGCACAGGGGCGGGAACCCGCGGCCCAGCCCGGCGTGGCAGTGGGACCCAGGCCCGGCGTGTGGCTCAGTTTCCCCAGTTTCGTGCCTCTTCCCTGCGCGGTGGCCTCATCCCTCTCAGGGCCCCAGCACCCGAGTCTCCCCTGTCCCCGGCCCGAGAACAGCGCCCAGGGGCCTGCGCTGCCCACCAGAGCGGGTGCCACTGAGCTTGGGCTCCTGCCCTGGACGTGGGGGCTGAGCGCTCAGGACCGAGCTGGGCTGGGGCCGTCCAGGGAGGCGATCGCGGACCAAGGCCAGAGCACCCTGGGCTCATGGAACCTGGAACAGGAGGGTCCCCTTGGAGAGGAACGGACAGCGCTGGTCCCGTGCAGCGCAGGGCACACGGCACCAGTGCCCGGCAGGCCCCGTCCCTCCGCAGGACTCGGTTTCTCCTTGTGATCAAGGGGTCTGTGCTCAGCCTCCCTGGAAACTAGCACCCAGCTGAGGGGGGTGGGCAGCCCTTCCTTGTCCTGCTTTGGTTTGAGATACTTTTCTGCTGCCTCACAAGGAGATCCCATGAGAACCAGGCTTGGCTGGACGGACAGAAAGCCCCCAAATAATCATGAATTCAATGTGCTGTAACTACATTTCTCCTTGTTCCTGGAGCCCGAGAGGATCAGCCCGGACTGCTGCGGGGCACTGGTGCGAGGACCCCGGGTCCTTCCACCCTGCTGCCCCTGTCCCGTGTGACGTTTATTCCTGAGCCCACAGCCGGGTCCAAGGCGGCTGCTGGTGCCCCAGCCATCGCCTCCCACCCCAACCAACAGGGAGGAAGGAGAGACCCGGCGGGACCTCCTGCCCCGTAGGAACGGCTCCTGGGAGCTGCGCACGCAGGTTCCCCGACTCACTGCGGCAGGAACCCGGCTGCGCGGTGGCGCGTGGGGCTGGGAAAGTCTTCGTTCCTGGAGGACTGGGGCCTGACTCCCCAGGGAGATGGGGGGCACACGTACTAGGGGTGACTGGCATGCCCTGGGATTGTACACCGGAGAAAACAGCCACTTAGAGACCCAAGTTGAACAAGGATATTTTCAGCCAAAAAGGGAAGGAATTTGTCCTATTTCAGGAAGGAGGACTGGGGTCCAGGGGGAAGCTTTGACCCCAGGGACACAACACGGCAGGTGGGAAAAGTTCTCCCCGTGGGGGACTGGAAGGGACACTGACGGCGTGAGGCAGAGACAGTGACGTCCAGTCTGGGGCGAAAAGGACAGGCTGGGACCCAGACGCTTGGGGTTGACCGGCCAGGGCGGGGGCCTTGTTTTTCTTGCCAGTTACTCCGGGGTTAATTTTATTAATGTTGCGCGTGTTGTGCTACATTATCGTATAAACGATTTGCTCCCCACTTGAAGAACAGTGACGGTGACAAGGACAACATCCCGCCTGGGCGGCCACCCCGGAGATTTAAAATAAAATCTATTTTTCAAGCGCAGGTGGCTCATTTCTAGTCACACCCCCGCCCGCCCCTCAGGCACTGCTGCTTGATGTCATTGCTTTCTAAACGGTGTGCAAACAGTTCCCGTCTCCTTCTGCCACTCCGTACAGCAGGCGGGGGCCTGCCCGCCCTCCCTCCTGGGGTGTCGCTGGTGCATCTCGAGGGGCGTGACCCCACGGCCACCCGTGTGCCAGCCCTGCTGTCGGTGACGCCCCGCGGCCTCCGGACGCGGACTCTGGGGCTGGTGTACACGCAGGGACGCAGCTCCACGGCGCAGGCGCCAGGTGGGCCTGACGGACGGAGCCCCCCGGCTCCCCCGGCCCCGGGGCCACCTGCCGCAAGCACCCCCAAGCCGTGGAAGGTTCTCGGGAAGAGACGGGGCGATGCCAGCGCTCCCCTCGTTAGCCCAGGATTTATCCTTCTCGTCTGCGCCGGCGGCTACTTCATCATATGCTCTTCAGCTCCCAGGGCCTCCTGCTCGGCTCTTCTCATCCTTAATGGCTCATGTCATAAAAATCCTCATTATAGCAGCGTTAGTGGGAGTTTGGAGAGACAATAACCACGTGCAGACGCTCGGCTGTGATCGCGCAGGGACCCCCGTAGGGCACGGAGCCCGATCTCCCCGGCCGCCGCCCCTGCTGCGGGTGCTGAGTGCCCCCCGCGTCCCACGCGGCCCGGCACCCGCCCGCGGACCCGGCGCCCCTCCCGCGCGTCACCCTCATCGTGTGTGGCAGGTCTCGTGTCCCCGTCTGTGACTCTCCCGCCTTACGTTTCTCTTCCATCCGCTGCGTTTTCGTCTGAACGCAGGGCCGCTTGGCGGTTTTCCTTCGGGGTTTGCGCCCCTGTGTCCTGTTGGGGAATTGTCTCCTCCCCTGGTCGGTTCCCGGCCACAGTCTCCCCGTGGGTCCCCACCCCTCGGGTCGGACGTCTAAGCGTGAGGCAGGGACTCATCGCAGGGACTTGAGTTTGGAAAACTGGTCCCCAGCACCTTACGACAACTCTGGTTTTCCGCACCATCTTCGCCGTCTGTCGTGAGTGGGCACACGGTCAGTCTGCAGCTTCGTCACCGTTCCCAGCACCCCGCGGGGCGGCCCCCGCTCGCCCCTCACCCGACCCGGGCCGGCCCGGAGAGTCCCGGCCATTTGCTCACGTATGAAATTTAAAGTCGGTTTCTCAAATGGCATGAAAAGACCTTGGGATGTTTGTTCTAGTTGCACCGAATCTCTACATCGGTTTGGGGGAAATTGGCATCTTTACGAAATACACAGTGTACCTCTCCCTTAGGTGTTCTTTAAAATCTTTACATGAAATGTCAGTTATTTTCCCCATAAAGTACAGGTTCAAGCCATATAATGTTTTAGTTATGTTGATATTGGCTTGATACTTTCAGGACATACCTCATGTGCGTGTGCGTGTGCGTGTGCGTGTGTGTGTTCTTTGAAGTGGTAACCCTCTTTTTTTTTTTTTTTAGGGTTTTAAAGATTTTAATTTTGTTATTTTTAGAGAGAAGGAAAGGGAGAGAGACATCAGCATATGGTTCTGTGCCCTGGCTGGGAATCGAACCAGCGACGTTTGGGTTCGCAGGCCGGTGCCTTATTCACTGTGACACCTGCCAGGGCCTTTTTTTTTTTAAGTTTTAAACTATATTTTATTAATTGTGCTGTTACAGTTGTCCCAAGTTCTTTTCCCTTTGCTCCCCTCCTCCCAGTACCCCCTCCCTCCAGCAGTCCCACCCACCTAAGTTCATGTCCATGGGTCGTGCGTACAAGTTCTTTGGCTTCACCCTTTCCTGTATTATTCTTAACTCCCCTGTCTATCTTGCACCCACCATTATCTTTCCTAATCTCTGCACTATTTCCCCATTTCCCTCCCTTCCCCCTCCCAGCTGATAACCCTCCCAATGATCCCCATACTTACGACTCTTGTGCCTATTCTGGTTGTTTGCTTAGCTTGTTTTTGTTTTTACTTTTTTTAAATTTTATTTTGTATTATTATTTTTTTTAAAGATTTTATTTATTATTTCCAGAGAGAGAGGAAGGGAGAGAGGCAGAGAGGGAGAGAAACATTGATATATGGTTGCCTTTCACCTGCTGTTTTTACATTTTTTTTTTTTTAGATTCTGTTGTTGATAGTTGTGAGTTTGTTATGTTCATGGTTTTGATCCTCTTTTTCTTAAATAAGTCCCTTTAACATTTCATATAATAAAGGCTTGGTGATGATGAACTCTTTTACCTTTACCTTGTCTGGGAAGCACTTTATCTGCCCTTCCATTCTGAATGACAGCTTTGCTGGATAGAGTCATCTTGGTTGTAGGTCCCTGGTTTTCATCACTTTGAATACTTCTTGCCAGTCCCTTCTTGCCTGCAGAGTTTCTTTTGAGAAATCAGCTGACAGTCATATAGGAATCCCTTTGTAGGGAACTCTGCTTTTCTCTTGCTGCTTTTAAGATTCTCTCTTTATCTTTAACCTTTGACCTTTTCATTGTGATGTGTCTTGGTGTGGCTCTATTTGGATCTAGCTTGTTTGGGACTCTCTGTGCTTCCTGAACTTGTACGTCTATTTCCTCCACCAAATTTGGGAAGTTTTTCTTCATTATTTTTTTCAACTACATTTCGATCTCTTCCTCTTCCTCCTCTCCTCCTGGCCCCCCTCTGACTCGGGTGTGAGCGTGTTTAAAGTTGTCCCAGAGGCTCCTAGGCGTCTCCTCACTATTTTTTCCCAATTCTTGTTTCTTCTCGGTGTTCTGGTGGACTGTTTATTTCTTCCTTACACTCTAAATCATTGATTTGAACCAGGTTTTGTTTTCTTCCATCGGTTTCGTGCGGATTTTCCTTTGTTTCATTTAGCACATCCTCCACCGCTTCCCGTCCACGTTTGCCACACTCAAGCGCGTCTGTCAGGCTGTGGGCACCTTCGTCACCAGTGTTTCAACTCTGCATCAGGTAGTTATCTCCTCACTGCCTAGTTCTCCCGCTGGAATCGTGATCTGGTCCCTGCTTCTCCGTGTCTCAGGTGCAGCTGGGGCACCTGTTAGGTTGTAAGGGGCGGAGCCTTAGGTGTTCCTCCTGCGGGGAGACCTGGTTCACCTCGTTGTATG
The DNA here is from genome assembly GCA_004026585.1 of Noctilio leporinus. Classification (NCBI taxonomy): domain Eukaryota; kingdom Metazoa; phylum Chordata; class Mammalia; order Chiroptera; family Noctilionidae; genus Noctilio; species Noctilio leporinus. Next base: position 14,065 of record PVIW01014996.1, on the reverse strand, counting down.
GGGGGGAGGGTCTGGGAGGGAACAAGGCTGCCCGCTCAGCACTCACCACTTTTCCAGGCACTGTTCCCACTTCCTGTACCAGACTGACCCCCCTCTAGCTGTTGCCCTGACGTGGTTCCCAGGGTGGGTGGGTCTGCGGATGTTCCAGGACCATGGGGGCCTCTAAACACACAGACTCTGCTGACAGACCGGCAGCTTCTTCCGCTGCCCCAACCGCACGGGTTCACAGTCAGAAGCGGGAGCCCCGGGCTGCGCAGCCTGGCCTGTGGCTGGGATCCCTCCTGACTTTTATAATGCGTGACTGAGCTTTCTGCCGGCCACCCCCATGCTGCCATCACATTAAACTGGATGGATGGAAACTTCGGTTAACTTTTTAAAAATGGTGGTAAGAACACCTCCCAGCACATTTCCAGAAGAATCCGTGGAGGCCGGAAGGGGAACAGCGCAGGCTCGCAGACTCAGAGAGGCAGGAGGGAACGTGGTGTCAGGACAGGGTCATCTGCTGGGCTGGCCGCAGACCCAGCGGACAGAGTCCCCTCTCCCAGCCGAGCTCCTCTGTGAGTGACCATTGGCTCTGCCCTCGGCGACTTGGCAGGCGAGGGGTCTTGGGGTTTAGGGGCCTGAGGGTGGGAGGAAGCCTGGAAAAGGGTGGGATCTCCGTGTCCCCATGTGAAGTTCTCTCTTATCCGGCCTCTATCACACCCCCTTTTCCTAGGGAGTCCCCTCCAGCCCCACTGGGCTGACAGGGGAACCCGGGGCCAGTCACACACTACTCATCCCCCACCCATCGGGGGGGCATGCCCGCCAGCCGCTCCCTGGGTCTCATCGAGTCCGGGATGGAGGGGGTTGGGCTGCGTGACCACTGTCCACTCCGGCGACCCCAGGTGTGACCTCCACACTCCCCTCCACCTCCACAGCCTGGGTACCGGGTGTCTCTGTGCTGTAGGGGAGCCATCGGGGCCACCTGTGCCGGCAGGACGCCTCCCTCGCACGCTCACGTGACGATCGCAGCTATTGGTGCAGAAAAGACGTGATTACGCAGAATCAGCCTTCAGTGTGTCCTCGTCCAGCCCGCGGCTGGCGCAGCTGGGGGCCAGCTGACCTCGGGGCTCCTCGCTGGGGAAGGGAGCTCTGCTCATCAGGTATAAAATGTTGGGGCCACGGCCAAAGTGGTCAGCCTGTGGGGGTGCCCAGCAAGGCTCCTGGGAGCCCCGGTTTCCCCATCTCTGCGGCCGTGTACCGGACGCTCCTTCCTCCTCGTCCGCCGCAGACCCACAGGGACCCAGGCCTGGTTGGCTTGACCCTCTGGTCATCAAGGGTTCCCTCCCTCCCCCGCAGCCCCTGAGCAGACCAGGCCTCAGGCTCTTTGCCCATGTGATTAGGGTCAGGACCGTCCCGGCTTAAATCTAACCAGACGCGATGTGTCCTTAGAAGACACACAGGCTCAGAGGATGAGGCCATTCAGGACAGAGGCCGCCAGGAGCCAGAGGTGGCCCAGGACCCTCCCTAGAGCCTTTGGCGATCGATGTCACCAAAGGGGCCACATCGGGTCTCCGGTGAGCAGAGAGAGGACAAGGGGCTGTTGGGAGCCCCCAGTATGTCGTTTGCTGTGTCACCAGGAGGCGTGGGGGTCAGATACGGGGACAGTGGTCCTCGGGAGGAGACTGGGGGACAGGGGCGCCGTTTGCCCCCCACCCCGAGGCTCTGTGAGGCCGGGAGGAGCCTCGTGATAAATCGCCGGGTGTCCCCCTCTTCCTGCGGCCCGGGACGCAGACGACAGCCTGGAGCTTCGGGAACCACCCGGAGGGGCTGGAGGGCGGCCGGCAGGCCCTGGCGGGTCTGTACTCACAGCACCAGCCGCTCTCGGCTGGTCCGGCTCCCAGGCAAGTTCCATGGCTTGTGACAAGCATGTTAAACACATCACGACCCAGGCATGAGCTCGCGGTGACAGGGACGCGCCACCTGGAGAGGAAGCCACGCACACGAGGGGTGAGGGGCGTGGGGGCACCCGGTGGGGTGCCCTGTCCTCGGCTGGAGCCCTGACCGAGCCGCCCGCCCGGCAGGAGACGCTTCCCACACGCGTGGCCCCAGCGGGCCACCCCTCAGTGCCACCCTCCCAGGGCCCTTCTCCCCTGCGGGTGGTCGGTCACCCGGGGGCCCAGGAGGAACCCCAGGCCCCTCCAGCCCGGGCTCCCAGAACGCGATGTTCGTCAGCACCTCCTGCGTTTCCCCCCTAATTCTTGTTGGTCCAGCACAGGTCTCGGGGCCCCGGCCGGCAGGGGACGAGGACCATCGGCCTCGAATAGAAGTCCAGCCTGGTCTCCAAGTGGGGCCAGGCCGGCCACTGCCGCCCCTCCCGGCTGTTCCGTCACCTGTGTGGCCGCCCCCGGGGCAGCGCCCTGCTGGGTGTTTTAATTTATACACCTGGCCGTTCCGCACAGCTGCCTCATTGAGATTCATCCATCACGCGGCTTAATTAAACCGCGCTGAGCAGCAGTTGCCCGCGATCACCAAAGCAAATGTTTGTTTTGCTGCCATCAATTAGGGCCGCCTGCGGGGGGGCGGGAAGCCGCGTGCACCCTGGGGGCTTTTCCCTGCCGGGTGGGGCCAGGGCTTGCGGCTGGGCCTGGAGGTGAGGGGCGCAGGGCACCACCCGGCCTGTCCCCGGGGAATGCGGAGGGCCCTGGGGAGGCGACAGGAGAATGGTGACAAGGATGGGGACAGTCCAGCTCAGGAAGCCCCGGGCGCTGGGGGGCCACACGCATCTGCCGTCCAGCCCATCCCGACCCGGCTCCTGTCAACCTCTGAGAGGGCCCCCCACCTGGACAGCGGGACGGGGTTCGCAGGAGTCTGGGGCCCCTATGGGACAGGAGGACGGGTGCCACCGTGGCTGGACCGTGGTGTCACGGAGGTCAAAGGGCACGGGGACCAGAACAGGAAAGGTCCCAGGAAGGAGCCAGAGACAAAGCCCTTCTCGTGCCAGGACCTTGTTGCTTGTGTTAATTACTCCCGTTTGATTTGCGATCGATAGGTTATCAGGTGTAACTGGATGGCTGCCTCTGGTGAGACACTGCAGGGCCTGGGCCTCCTTCACCCGCTGTTCATCCCCACCGGCCAGTCCTGTTGAATCCAGGGCTCCGGTCTATTCCCGTCTCCCGGCCACCTCGCCGGCCACCCTGGGGCCTGGACCCTCTGCCCTCGGCGCTCCTGACCCTGCTGCTCCCACCTCGACTGTGTCCTTCCTGCCGTAGTGGCTAAGCCTCCTCTCTAACGCAGCTCCGGGGCTGTTTTCCTGCCCCTGTAGGGTCCCGGGGGCCCTGGTCCGATGGCACCACGGGGAGCCCCCACCCCTCCCCCTCTTGCTTCCCCAGCAGGTTCAGAGGCAGGTGACCTGGGAGTGTGCCCGTCCCGCTTGGCAGCCCGCGGCCTCAAAGAGGCAGGGCCCAGGGCACCTCCCTCCCTACTGTGACCCCGAGCCCAAGTGGGGGCCTCAGGACCCACTCTGCGACCCCCTGTGTAGCAACAGCCTCCTGGGCCCTTGGGAGTCGCTGAGGAGCCCCCAACAGCTGTTCAGGGACAACAGGAGCCCTCAGGCCATCCCAGGGAACAGGGATCCTCTTGAATCCTTGGGGGTGCCTGTTCTTGCCACGTGATGGGGCCTCCTTCCTCTCATCCCCCCAAGACTGCGCCCAGCACATCTACTTCCAGGCCTCGCCCCACCCCAGCCCCAGCCTGTGCGGTGACCTCCTCCCTCTGTCCATGTGTGGACCCTCCACTGGGCCTGGGTGCCTGACCCGGCGCTGGTGATGATGTCATAAGAGTTACTAGGCACCGGCCTCATGGTCAGGGAGGCGGCTCTGTGGTCCGGAGGTCCCGCCCCGTTGCTTAAAGCGCAGACTCAGCCCGGCTGGCCCCGCGGACGGTGGGTCGCTGCTGATCCCCCAGCTCTGCCCTCAGGCTACACGGTTTCCAAGAGGCCAAGTCAGGCCAGCCTGTTGTCCCCTCTCGTCGGGAGGGTGACCTTGGGGGGTGCGTCTCTGCCGACCCGTCAGGTGCCCGGCGCGTGGCGGATGGGGGGGTCAGCGTCAGCCCCCACCGCCCCCCGTCTTCTCGGCTTGGAGCCCAGAGCACAGGGGAAAGGCCACCTCAGCCCCACAGGGGCAGTGGACGGTCCCAGGTGGACCCAGACGCCGGTGTGCAGACTTGGGCCACGCCGGGAGGGCTGAGTCCAAGCGGCCCAGCACCCAGAACCCAACTGAGATTTGATGCCTCCAAGAGGAAGATTTTCCAGGTGGAATCACACCAGATTAGCTGTCTGTGAAAACCACGAGAATCAGGCACTTCAGGGCCCAGGCTCCATGGCATAAGGTTTCCAAAGTCTGGGGTATAAGCCCAAATTACCCAGCATACGAGGAAACCAAAGAATGCGGCCCGTTCAAGGAGGTGAAAGCTGTTGGCATACCCGGTGAAACAAGAGAAAATATGTTGGTAATGATTGAATAGATTGCATATTGCGGAAGGAAAAGCGGAAACTACGAGAAGGAACCGAATGGAATGGAGACTTGAACAGCATAAACCTGGAATCAAAAGTTCTCTGGACGGGCTTGACCACGGCATAAACATGGTGCAGGAAAGAGTTAGTGAACTTGAAGAGAAACTTGAAGAAGAGGGTGAAAAATAAGAAAATAAAACCATTTTTAAAAGGGCTTTGGAGACCCAGGGAATAATGTCGAGGGCCTGACGTGTGTGATGCTGGAGGTCTGGAAGGATCAGAGAGAGAAAATCGAACAGAAATACACGGTTTATCTATCATTTTTAAAAGAAATTGTAAGATTTCTTGGACTTGACGAAAGGCATCAACGTACGGATTGCAAGAGCTCAGAAAACCCAAGTCACTATAAACACAGGAGAAATGGCGCCCAAGGCATCACAGTCAATTTGAAGTAAATGGAGAAAAGTCTCAGCGGATCTGTAAAATGTCCCCACGCCACACGGGGGGCCAGGGTTGAGTCGGGGTTCCTTTCTCCAGGTAAACGAAGCGGGGCAGACGAGTGGAAAATAATGTCCTTTAAGGAAGCCATCCTAGCAACAGGAAAAATATTCGTAGAGCATGAAGGCGAGAGAAATGTTCAGATGAAACAAGAAGAATTGTTTGCTAACAAATAGGACAGAGTTCTTCCCATGGATCCGCCAGGGCCCCACACGGAAACCTGGGGCTGGAGTCCCGGGAGCAGAAGGTCCTGTGAGGTGTCTGGGGAAAGGGGATGGGGACTCGGGAGACCCGCCGGCCCCCCCATTTGTGTCTCCCCGCAGCCGGTGGGCAGTGACCACTCCCACTGCCAAGCTCAGAGCCTGTGTCACCTCCTCACCAGCCTCCAGGCTGGACGGAAGGGGAGGAGCTGGGCCCTGGCCACCTCAGGTCACCCAGGGCCAGGCAGCTGGTGGTCAGAGGCCAGATTCAGGGGTGGGGTGGGGGTGCCCGGCTGTGGCTCCCTGCTGGGCCACTGGGGTCAACTGTGGGGCCGATGAGCTGCCCAGGCCCCAGGCAGCTGTGGGTTCCGTGTCTGAGCCCCTGTCTCCTCCATGGGGTTGGAGAGCCACCCTCTGCCCCCCACCCCACGCCCGCGGGGTCCCTGCTCTCAGGGTGGGTCTGCAGGGCCTTGGGCTCCCGGGGGTCTGGGCTCCGCGGCCCCAGCCCCTCCCCGCACGCCAGCTCCACCTTGTAGTCAGGGCCCAGGACGACCAGACATGTCCCCGTGGGACGAGCCTGCAACACCCCGTCCCCTGCCCAGGTGGGTCTGGGTGATCCCGCCACGTCCGCGACGCCCCGCAATTTCAGACGGAGCTTCGCACTTGCGGGGCAGCACAATCGCCCTCTGCAGCCTGAAGCCCGGCGGCCCGGGGAGTGGCCGGTCCCCCAGCGGGCGGGGCCCTTCCTGGGAGCAAGCGCTCAGCCCTGCGCCCCCGCCCGCGGGAGCCGCGCGCCCTTCGGGGACTCAGGCCCTGCCGCCCGGGCTGCGCAGGGTCTGGGCCTCGGCACCGCCCTGCTCTGCAGAGGGGCCGGGGCGCCGGCACAGGGCTCCTCCCGGCCTCCCCGCCCCACCGGGAAGAGGGATTTGTGCCCGCGGACGGGGGTGGCTGCTCCGCCCTAATTAGTGCCGCCGACTGGCTCCCGCACCCCGGAGCTGGGGGGCTTCAAAGGGGAGCAGCGCTAATCCCCTCTTCCAAGGGCTCCCGCCTCTCCGCCCCCAGCGCCTCTCCGCCCCCAGCGCCCCTCCCCACCGCGGGCGGCTATTTAATTAGGCTGGAGAGTTCCCCCAACCCTGGGACGTGATTTAATTTCAATATTTCCTTTGCTGAGCGCCACCCCCTCCCCGCCAGGCCTCAAAGGCCTTTCATCGGCAGCTCAGCCCATCCCCCCAGGCTGCGCCCTCCCCTCTCATTCCGGGCGCGTGTTCGAGGGGCCCCGGGGGGCTGGGGGCGGGGCCGACGCGCCTCGCCAGCGTCCGCCCGGCTGCTCACCCAGCCGCCGCCGGTGGAGCCTTTGCTCCGGGCAGCCTGGCCCTGCCCACCGGCCCTGGGCCGCCCGACGGAGCCCTTGGCCAAGCCGTTGCCCCCCCGCCCCCCCATCAGACGCCCAGCCCGGCAGGACAGCCCGGCAGGACAGCGGGGCCTCAGGCAGCACTGCTCCGCCCCTCCCTGCGCATCAGGCCGCCACCTGCCGCCAGTGCAAGGGGCTGCGACCTGCCTGCTCGGTCTGCGTGTGCACATGGGGGAGGTGTGCACGTGTGTGTGCACATGGGGGAGGTGTGCACGTGTGTGTGCACATGGGGAGGTGTGCACGTGTGTGTTCACATGGGGGAGGTGTGCACGTGTGCGTTCACATAGGGGAGGTGTGCACTGTGTGTGCACATGGGGCGGTATGCACGTGTGTGTGCACATGGGGGAGGTGTGCACTGTGCACACATGGGGGAGGTGTGCAGGTGAGTAATGCTGTGCATGTGTACCTCTGTATGAACATGGAATGGTGAGTGTGCACATATGTGTATACACAGGAGTGTGTATATGTGCATGTGTTTGCACATGTATGTGTGTACATGCATTTCAGGCATGTGTATGTGGGAAAGGGTTGTGTTTCCGTACACATCTGTGTGTGAGGGTGTGTATATGTATGCAAGGCCACGTGTGTGTGTCTGTCCATGTCCATGTACGTGTGTGAGCCCAGCTAGACTGGGGACTTCTTGATGTTCAGCCTGGTGTCCCCCACTTCTCTCTAAACGCTGGACTCTTGTCCGGACTGACCCGTCGGGGCCCAGCGCAGGCAGGTGCTGGAGACACACGCACAGCAGTGCACAGGGCATAGGGGTGTTGACGGCCCTGGGCCCTCTCCCGACTCAGTTTCCACATTTGTACACAACACGCCAGCCCTGAGCTCCCAGGTGCAGCCAGAAGAGGGGCGTTCGGGCAAGATTTGCCATGACCTCCGGAGGCAGCCCCGCCCCGCCCTGCCCCCCACGGCACCCGCAACCCCTCCTGGGCAGCTCTGCACCCTCACGCCTTGGCTGCGCCCCATCTTCCTCGGCTTAGGCTAATGAGGGGTGTCAGCTGGGCGGCCCTCCCCCGCCCCCCGGGTTCCTTCAAAGGGTGCTCTAACCTTAAAGGGCCTTTGAATATGTGGAGCAGGAACGGGAGCGGAGGGGCGGCTCGAGCTGGAGGGGCTGCAGATCAGACACAAGATTGATGTCCGCGGCCTCGCCACTCACCGGCTCTACAGCAGCAGTTCATCACGCCTGTCCCGGCCCGAGGCGGGTCCGGGCTAACAAATTACGATCATTGTTATTCTCCCTCCCCTTCCCATCCCCCACGCCAGATTTATGCCTTTTCCAGACAAAAACTTGCTTTGCAAACAGGCTCCTGCATTGAGTGCGTATTGGCAGTATTGATCTCCCCGGGCCAGCTTGCCTCTGTGGACCCCACCGCCCGCGGCCTGGGCCTGGGGGGCCCCCAGCTCAGGTGCCGTGACCCCATCCCCCACCAGGCACCTCTCCCGGCCCTCTTTGTGCCCAGGGCCAGTGTGCGGACCGGCCTGGCCCTTAGTGGTCACTCGGTAGACATTTGATGCAAGAGTGAGTGAGTGAGTGTGTAACTGAAAATAGGACCGGGGACCCCCCAGCTGGTGGAGGAAGACTGTGGTCCTCAGACCTGGTCCCCGCAGGGCTTCCCCTCCCTGCCCCCATCCAGTGCTGCCCAGGAAGGGCCGTGGGGCCCCAGAGGCACCCGACCCCCCCGCCAGGTCCTACGGAGGCCGTGGGAAGCACACGTGCGCCAACGCGGTGAACTGCTTTCTCTCCTGCCCCTGAAACACTCCTCTAACTGCCTGCATATTGCCCTCCTGAGGGATGCGGGGAGCAAAATAGCAATTAAAGTCCTGTCATCCGACTTGTTCAGGCTGTTCAGCTGCTCAATCTTGCATAAAAAATCGCCAGTGTAGTTCAGGCGGAGGGGCACCTGGCCACGAGGCGGCCCTGCTGTAAATCCCCGAGACACGCGCTCCAGCCGGGGTCCCGGGGAGGCGGGGGCGGGTGCCCCCTGCCCAGGTGGTCCGGGCCAGACTGGAGCAGGTCACCCGCAGGGGCCAGTGGCCAGGCTGTCACGCTGTCTCCTGGAATCCCATTTGGAGAAGCTGCTCACTGGGCCATCTGCTCGGACAGACGTGGCCATGGCCGAGGGCAGCGTGGCCGGGGGGCTGCGCCAGAGAGCCAGGCAGCCGCCTCGCAGCCCCACCCAGCTGGGCGGTGCTGAGGTCCAGCCCGGCTCCCTCTCCCCAGCAGTACCGGCAGGGCCACAGTGTCCCATTTGCGGGGTGAGGAGCACAGGGGTCCTTTGTCACCCTCAGGGTGTCCCCTGGGGCCCTGGGCCACCCCCATCCCCACCCCTTGCAGCCCGGGAGCCAGGCCTTGTCCTCACTTCACGTCTGGGTGACGGTGTCTCACGGCTCAGGCCAGCAGAGCCCCCCTCCCAACCCCACGAGAAGTCCGTCTCTTTGGGCACCTGTGGGTTCGGTTATCACAAGGTTGGAGAGGCCCCGAGGGAAGCGTCCCAGTGGGTCTGTCCGGCGCAGCTGCGGGCGGGGAAGCGGCAGGTGGAGGGGCGCGTGGCCTGCAGGGTGGGGTAGGGGCAGTAGGTCAGGAGGGAGACAGGAGGGGCCCGGGCACGGCTGCCCCACGCCGGTGACACAGACACTGTCCTCGTGCGAGGATCCCACGCAGGAACCGTGCGATCCCCAGGCTGCGGGACAGCCCAAGGCTGCCAACCCTAGTCCGCCCGCCCACATCTCTGCTCCCCCCACACACGGCTGGGCGGGGTGGGGTCCTCCCGGGAGGCTCATTTAGATTTTAATTAAACTGGCTTTCCCAAACAATTTGCAATAAATTGCTGACAACCAGGGCTTGCAGCACCCGGGGGAGAGGCAGTCCTGGCCCTGGGGAGGCGGCTGGCTCTGGCCCAGCGTCACCTACACGAGTGGCTGCCCACACCTCCCGGCCGGCCTGCGTCTCCAGGGGTGGGACCCCCGCACTCCACAGGTGACGGTCACCAGCAGTCCCCATGTCACACTCGGCCCCCACCCGACCCCCATCAGGTGACCCGCAGGTGCCAGAGGAGGGGACCCCCTCCACGAGGCCAACAGCAGTCCCTCCCGCCCCCGAGACCTCTGTGGGGAGCCCCTGGGAGGAGGGGCGAGGCCAGGCGCAGCCCAAGGGGCCGTGAGCGCCCACCGATGGCCACCGCAGCCCAGGACGCCTGCCTGAGGGAGGTTGCACCTGATTTCGGCCAAGAAGTGCTGAGCGTGTGGCTTTGAGCGAAAGTGGGGAACCTGCAATTACAGCCCCTGTGATGACGCCCGTGGAGCCGCAGCTCCTTGTCCCACCCGCCCTCGCACCCGAGCGCGGCCGAGACACATCAGGCGGCTTTGCTGGCGAGGGGTCACATCGCTGGTGTTACGGCGCCTCCCGAGCTCTCTGCCCGCGGGGCAGGGACAGCTGTTTCAGGCGCACTTGGTGGGCGTCAAACGCGCATCTGCTGCTGCTACGTCTGCGGCTGGGCGACTCTTCGGTCCCCCATTCCGGGCGCCGGAAGTCAGGGTCGGGGGGCCGGCAGGTTCGGTTCCTGCGGTGGAGGCGGTGGGTCTGCCTCCCGGCTGGTCCACAGCTGCCTTCTCACTGCACCTTCGCAGCTCTGGTCTCCCTAAGTCCCCACAGGAGTGGTGGTCCCTTCACGGGGTCCCACCCTTGTGACCTCATGTAACCCTAACTCCCCACAAGGACCCCCCTCCGAAGACTGTCACATCGGGGGTCCCGGCCCCCCATCTGGGCTCTGAAGGGACACGAGCATCCCGTCCACAGCAGCGAGTGCTGACGGCTGTGAAGCCACAGTGAGAGGAAAACACCCAGTGTCAGGACAGACGGTTTACACGTTTTTTGGTAGCTGTTTTTGTTCTAGCAAACAAAATAGAACAAAGATTTAAAAACAGCCAGCCCTGGCTGGTGGCGCAGTGGATAAGGCACCAGCCTGCGAACCCAAAGGTCGCTGGTTCGATTCCCCAGCCAGGGCACATAACCAGGTTGCAAGCCAGGTCTCCAGCCAGGTCCGTAGCTGGAGGCAGGTGAAAGGCAACCACGCAGGGATGTCTCTCTCCCTCTCTGCCTCCCTCCCTTCCCCTCTCTCTAAAAATAATAAATAAAATCTTTAATAAATAAATAACAGCCAAACGAAGTGTCTGCTAGCTGTTAAAGTGAACTTGGAATCCACTTGTCCCTCCCTTTCCTCCCCAAGATGAAAAACAGAAAGGGGTCCCCTCGCCACAGGAAACCGGGGGGGCTCCCTGCCCCAGGTGGCCCTGTGTGGGGCCGGCAGGACGGAGCTCCGCCCGCCACCTCGAAGCCTCGGAGGCCAGGCCAGCCTCACGCGGAATCAAAGGAACCAAAGCAGGTCCGTGAAAAATATTGCGAGAAAAACAAAGAAAATAATAAGAAAAGCAAAAAAACACAGACACAGAAGTTTCCATCAGGCACTCAGAGGGCTAAATGAAAAATATAGAATTTTTAATATAGGATAAAAGCTAGAACGGGGTAAGGGGGAAACAGTGAGACAGCAGGAGAGGAAAGTGCTGGGGAGTTCACAGGGGGCAGAGAAGCACCCCGGGAGGAGGCCGAAGCCGCAGGCCAGCGGAGGAGGAGGCCCTGAGTCCCCGGCAGCGTGGGGGTCAGGCCTGAAGCCAGCGAGACAAGCCAGGCCGAGGAGCACAGGTATGAAGCATTACGTCGCGGGACAGACACGGGAAACAGGACAGAGAACACACACGGCTCGGAACGCGTCAGCACGTTTGGTGACGAGGGACCAGCGCACAGGCTGGACGGGCGCACGGAAATAGATGCCAAACCTAAATGCCGTCCACACCCGGGCGGGAACAGGAAGTCGGCGAAGTTGCAACGCACCCAACGGTCACGGCCACGGCCACGGCCACGGTCACGGCCACGGCCACGGCCACGGTCACGGTCATGGTCACCGGTCAGTTCAGGCTGGGGTCTCCAGGGGAGCCGCCGGCGAGCAAGGGGGTGGAGGGACGGGCCTAGTCCAGCAACCCAACAGGGACGTGACTCAATTCTTGCCCTTGGCGCGGTGGGCTCCTGGGCGGAGCGTAGACTGGATAAAGCAGATTGAAATCCCCGGGCGGGAGGCATTTTCTGCACAAGCCGTATTGGGAGTGGAAAAGAAACAGCATGCGGAACAGCACCCAACGGCTGAAACATTGACAAATCAGGGTTTACATTTCGCAGGTTATACATCGATGGGCAAACAGGTGCAAATGTGTCCTGAAGAACATACACTCGCCGTAATAATGACTATTTTTTTTCTCCTAAGGAAGCAACTAACGTAGAGGGGAACATCAGGGTTATTCTGGGTATATAGTCATTACGTATCATATATATAATACTATTCTACATTATTGCATTTTTATTACAAAGAGAATGTAATCGCGACTGCTGGGGTAATTAAAAAAATAATAATACTTAAGATGATCAGTGGAAGATTTCCAAACCGGAGATTTTTCTAGGCAAATAAATGAGTACATAAGTGCCTCAAGCTAGTTAGCCAGTTACAGCAAAGGCATTCCTGGAAACACAGGATTAGAGAGCAATGAGTAGCGACATCTTTAAATTCTAGAATGTCGGGAGAATAAGGAACGGCTAGCAACACAGCTTTCAACGCTTTCATTACCCAACAGCAGAAAAAGGGGACAACTCTCAAATCAACGCGTTTTTTGAGAGCAGTTTCCAGGGATTTTTAAATGGTGGCGGTAACGGCAGAAATGGTTAAATTAGAAAGAGGACAGGGGGCATTCGTGAGTCAGGGGAGGGGTTCAGTCTGAAAACTCCAGCGGCCCCACCTGGTTACCGTGAAGTGGGAGGGGTTTGATGACATTTTAAATCGTGTCAAAAATAAACAAACATGCCGACCGTTCTTAAGATGAACGAGAATTACTCTCACGGTGGTGCGACCTGGAAGAGTAGAAAATATCTCTGTTTGGTTTCAAACCTTACCATCAGGCTACAGTCATTGAGGCAGCGTGTTTTGGTGTAAAAAGCAGACAAATGATTCAATGGGACAAAACAGCATCACCAGATAGACTCACATTTACATGATCAGTTGATCTTTGAATCATGTGGAAAGGAAATATTATCAACGAAAGTTGCTCAGCGGCCGCGGTAAATGCAGGGAAGGAACGAGACCCGTGAAGGGGACCCCACCCGGCTCTGAGAGGGTCTCCCCACCCGCAGCACCCCCAAACCTGGGACCTGTATCTGCACCCAGAACGAGGGTGGAGTGAGTGGCTGGTCAGCACGGGAAGCCCTGGCTCCCACCTGTCGCAGGCAGGGGAGGGGCAGCAGAGGGAGGGCCACCCACATGGTGGCGGGACCACGCCTGAGTGTTTGCAGCCCAGGTGCCCATTCCCCGGCTCGCGGGTGGGGACCTCATGGCCTGCAGGGAGCGTCCCCGGTCCTGGGGGTCAGGCAAATGGACACAGAAACACAGGGAGCAACTAGATAGACTATCTTTAGCTTCCTGAGGGGACTTGGGAGGCACAGGGAGACCCGGGTGGCACCTGGCCACCTGGCTGCGCACCTGCGGGAAGAGGAGGCCCGGGGTCGCCCATGGGTGTCTCCCTGGTACGTCTGACACCCGCGCCTGTGCCTCGTTCCTCATTTGCCACGTGCCCGGACATTCTGGGGGCGGTTGTGTGGGCTCCACCTGACTCCTGGCTGCGTCCTGGTCCCCCCCACAGGCTCCCCAAGCCCCTGGTGCTGCAGACCCCACAGGATCCTGCCCCCCTGCCTCCCCCTCAGCCTCTGAGCTCCTCCCACCCGGCCTCCGGCTCCCCTGGGCCCCTGGGGCCCCTCCCACCCCGCCAGCCTCCCAGTTCTCCCACCTACTGCGTTTCCCAAATTAAAGCCAATCAGCACTCGAAGCTCCTCGCGCGGCTGCCCTGGGGGACGCCCGCTGTTCCAGGCAAGGAAACCGTGCAATTGCCCTTTGGTGGGGCCTGCGGAGAGGACGGTCCTGGGAGCCTGCACCGCCTGGCAGGGTGGAGGGGCGCGGCTCGTTGGGGCAGTGACCCAGCGGCGGCCAAGGTGCCCGTCAGAGCCCACCTGAGCTGGGCAGCAGTGGGCTGCAGCTGGTGGCAGGGCCCTGGGCCCGGCTGGGACCCCCCTGAGCTCCTGCTCCAAGGAGGGATTTGGCTGCGGGGGAGGGACGGGGGGCAGCCTGGGGGGCGGGAGCTGCGCCCCTGGCTCCGAAGGTCTGTCTGTCAGAGGCCCATACCCTGCCCTGGCCAGGCGCCGGGTCGGCGGGCGTTCGTCCTGCTGACCAGGTTGCAGGTTTGACCCCTGGCTGGGGCTCATGCCGGGGGCAACCGTCTGAGGGTCTCTCTCCCGTGAATACGTGTGTCCCTGGCTGTGGGTGGAAAGGCACAGGGCCCGACTTCCTCCCCTGCAGGGGAAGCTGC
>PVIW01014995.1:0-21282 GCA_004026585.1 Noctilio leporinus | reverse complement strand
CGGCCTGCAAACCCAAAGGTCGCAGGTTCGATTCCCCAGCCAGGGCACATAACCAGGTTGCAAGCCAGGTCTCCAGTCAGGTCTGTGGCTGGAGGCAGGTGAAAAGCAACCATACATTGATGTGTCTCTCTCCCTCTCTGCCTCTCTCCCCTCCCCTCTTTCTAAAAATAATGAAATAAAATCTTAAAAAAAAAAAAAAAAACTATTTGGCTAAAAAGAAGTAAAGATGCTGTGTAAGCTCCTAGTGGAGACTGATGTTCTAGACCAATGCTAAGAAAACTGACATTAATAGAGCATCACTCATTTTTATTTTGACTTGTAAATATGTAGTCAATTTTGCAGGATCTGAAGCAATCCAAAATATGCTTAGCAGCAGAAATATTTGCAAAACCACCTAACATGATAAAAGATTTTGCTGGTATCTAATAAAGGCAATTTTAATTTTTATTCTTGTCATAAATTTATCATTTACAGAACATAAACAATTATGGAGTTGATGTATTAATGTCAAAGCAATGTATAATCTCTCTCATTTACTAATATTGTCCTAATTTGTGTAGACTTCAGGCACAAAATAATTTTAATTTTTACGTGAAGATGTAATATGTTAATGCTCTATAAAATATCTTTTGGAATGAATATAATTTTTCTTTGTTTCAATTAATGTTTACTATGAAAATTCTAATATATGAACAAGCAGTAGAGATTCAGATTAATAATGGTGTAAGACTAGATGAATAAAAAATAATAAAGTTTAGAATATTAATATGCATGAGGTGATAGTCAGACACATGGTCTGGGACCAGCCTAACATGACAGTGTCAACTACACAATGAACAGGGAGCATTGTTTGCAAAGATTGGATCTCACTGTTCTACTTGGGAGAAAGAAGATCCTTAGGGGAATAAAAAATAGGGTATGCCTATGAATTTTTCTCTTGGGGTCAACCCAAGACTTAGTGAGAAATAAAGCAAAGGGAAGAACTAAATAAATCCTTAAATATTTTATAGTTGTTCTTAATAAAAATTCATGTCATAGTGAAACTTTGACATTGGGGCTGAAATCAAGGAAACATTGCCAGTTTTCAAACCTCATTGCTTGACAGTTTTCAAACCTCGTTGCTTCTAGATGGGCACTGTCATTTAAAAGTGGGAGATAGATCTTTATAAGGCCTTCAGCCCTGGAAGATACAAACTGCATTTCTTTCAGAAGCAAAGTGGAGATGCAAGCCCTTTTCTGAAAGGTATTTAAACAAAAGCTAAGAATCCATTCGAGATAATTTTGTTTTTGATTTATGGAGTTTTTCATGATGAGAATCTAATAGAATTGATCACAGGGTGAACGTTGTCTTTCACAGGATAGCGTATACAAACCTAGATGTGTTAACTATGTTTATACATATGTTGGGGTTTGAAAGAACACTTTCCTCAATTGATATTGGTTAATATTAGTTTAAACACATAGAGTATGTTGAGTTTTTGAGATTTTTTCTTTTTCCTTCCCTCTTATATTATTTGTTACAGCCTGGTTTATATTGCACACAAACTAGGAAAAAAGAATGGGAATAAAAATAAAATCTCAATCAGAGAAATAACACTGTTTTTGCCCAAAGTTTACCATCTCCTTGAAGAGTACTTTCACTGTACAGTAATCTGAAAAAAAGCCTCTATATGGATGTTTAAATCAATGTCACTACAAGAGTAGATTTTCTGTCACAAGAGAAACTTCATGTTATGTTTTTAGTCTATACTCTTTAATTATACTCTATAGTATAATTAAAGTCTATATAGTATAGACTTTATAGTCTATACTCTTTAATTTTAGTCTATACTCTTTTTTACAAGCAGACTGCTTGTAAAAGATGAGCCAAATGATATGAAAATTACATTAAGGGCCAGAAATATGACTAAGATCTATAGTTATTTAAAAATGAACCTCTAAGTTACATTTATCAAAAAACCATTTGTAGTTCAGAAAATAAAGACATGCTCACACTTTATACACATATTTAAATAGAAAAAATTAAAATGAATATTATGCATATTTATAAAAGTAACAGCTTGTACCCAAGTTGTAAAATCAGGTCATCATCTATATTTCTAACTAAGGAAAGATTATAATTATGAAAAGGGCAAAATAATTGAATACTGCAAACCAATTTAAGCTTTTGTGCCAATACTAAGACTGTCTAATGACAAAGTTTTTCAGAACTGATACACTGTCAAGAAGTACTATAAATATTTAGTCGCTCTAGAGAAAGATACACACACAGAGAGAAACAAAGGATATTATGCACTATTCAGGCCTAAACACTAATCTGTTTCATTCTAGTGAGAAATACTTACATTTACATACCACATTATTTATTGGAAGCCATATCTTAACCTAAATCAAATCTTTCTTTAATCCAAATAAAGATGTTTTACATAAATATTTTTGTAAATAAGAAATGATGAGATAATGCTTGAAAATAATATGAGAGATTGAGCTATATCTACATGGATAAATTTACATTTTTAATTTAAGTTAAAGTACATCATTGAGATATGATTGGAAGAAATATATTGCTCTGTGGAGCAAAATAATTAAATAACAAGATTTTCAAAGAGGAATTGGAATGGATAGATATAATAGCCTTTCAGGGTACATGTAGCACAGTGAATTTTCCCAGCATTAATTCTAATTTAACACACATAAGAATAATTTTTTTCTGTAACAGAAATATTTTATGAGCAAATAAAAATATTTTTTAAAGTTTTCCTTCAGAAATCAAAAGATGATTTTGAGAGATTACAATATTTAATTTATTAGTAAAGCATGTCTAGAGTAGGAATAGGGTATAATATCTAATTGGTCAAATCATAGAAATCTAAGGACTCCAAAGAACATCTTTTCTAGGCTGTGTTGTACTTATGCTATTGTAAAAATGTTCATTTACAAGTTATTTCAAACTGATGACTAAGCTCTATTTAGATCCAAGTCTCCAAAATAATTTCTCTTCAGCTTGTTCAGGGTCATACGAACATATGTTAACCTGAAGTAAGAGAAATGGGCCTGAGAAAAAGTTGAAAGAATAAAGACTACAATATCTGTGAGAAAAAATCCCATTGTCAAAATAACAAGAATAGTTTGCTCAACATTAATGTAACCTGGCAACCAAGGATAATGGACATGAATGTACATGTGTGAGCAATGGTGACTACACTGTATTAGTCAGTGGGGGCAGCAGACACTGTTGAGTGAGCATGTGTACTGTGTGGTCATCACATGCAAAAGAGCTGAGCAGGTAGAGAACAAATTCACATCGAATTTTACATTAGGCTTGAAAATACCTCTGCAGAAACTATTGGGCTGATTCAGAAGGCCACAGCTATGGGCAACTGGTGATTAGCAGTTGTCACAACAACATGCCTGCTCATGCATCTTGTCTAGTGCAGATTGCTTTGGTGAAACATCAAATCACCCAGGTGACTCAGTCCCCCTACCAATTAGATTTGGCACCCTGCAACTTCCGGCTTTTCCCAAAAGTAAAATCACTTTTGAAAGGGGAAGAGATTTCACACTGTTCATGAGATTCAGGAAAATACCACCGGGCAGTTGATGGTGATTGGGAGAATTGTGTGAGGTCCCAACGTGCCTACCTTGAAGGGGATTGAGGCATCGTTGTCCTATGCACAATGTTTTTTTGTATTTGGTATCTTCTTCAACAAATGTCTAATGTCTCTATTTTTCATAGTATGTGGCTGGATATACAGCAGTGGAAAATAATTACTATACTATTTCTCTTGGAATGATTTTCTGTTGAAAAATATTTTTCTGCCCAAATATTCTCATTCTTCCCTGGCTGGTAGCACAGTGGATAAGGTGTTGGCCTGCAAACCCAAGAGTCACTGGTTTGATTCCCAGCCAGGGCACATGGCCGGGTTGTAGGCCAGGGCTCCAGCCAGGTACATGGCTGGAGACAGGTAAAAGGCAACCATGCACTGATGTCTCTCTCCCTCTCTGCCTCTCTCCCTTCCTTTCTCTCTGGAAATAATAAATCAAAACTTTTAAAATAAATAAATAAATAAATATTCTCATTCTATGTTTATCTTTTTCAAAGAGGTAGGTGCAAATTTCTAAAATAAATCCTTTTGTTACATGTTTTAAATTCTGTATTAAGCTCCTGATACTTTCTTTTTACAAAAATTATAAAAGAACAATTTTCAGGAATTGCATTCTTTTATCTTGATTACCTAGCAAATGTATAGTAATAATCATTAAATATGAATAAAACACAATGATGCCATCAGTGTTAACATTATCATAAAATGGAATAGACTAAGTTCAGTCAGTTAAGACTTTTGAAATTACTTTCAGGTGTAGTAAGAGGTTAAATTTAAGATTTCCACTTCTCCCCATATTTTGAAGTTCCAGGCTGATGAGGAGGAAATTTAGTGGGCTGTGGTTAGAAAAACTTTTGCTAGCTTTTATGCTTGAAAGAAAGAGGTGGGAGTTAACAATGGCTAATATTATTACTGTACTACCATTTACTTACACAAAATTTTCTTCTTCATAATTTTTGCCTATCTGTCATTAACCTTTAACTCAAAGTAATTTTAGCAGTAAGTGATAAAATGTATAGCATAGTTTTCTCATGTGCCTGTGTTATATAGAAACCTGTCAAATAATAGATAGGTACACAGTTAATAATTTTAACAATTTATCTCATACAAGATAATTATTAGTCAGTACGTATAAAAAAATTAAAGTAAATATAAGTAAATGTTTGCACATGTATATAGGTTATAGTTATATAACATTATATATTATTTCCCACTATATCTCAGTATAATATAAATTAGTACCTACACAAAGTGATAGAATTTAATAAAGTTTAATGTCCAGTTATATAGTGTTGAGTAAGTAGCATTTAGAAAATAATTTACCATGCTTGTAAAATAATTTTTTCATTTGATAATAAAATTATTATATTTTACTAAAATTATAATTCATTGGCTGTGACCTCAGTTACCACAGACCTGAGTATAAATTAGAATTGAAGTAGAGCATTTTGAACAAGATGGCTCCCAGGACATTTCCATATCCGTTATTCTATTACAACATCCATTTAATTGTACTGATTTGTTAAAGACATTGTAAAATACTAAAGTTATTATATTTTATATACTTACAATGTATTTTAATTTACTGTATATTATATATCTTCATGATCAAGAAACAAGATATTTTATATTGAGGTTAATTTATTAATACCTAAAAATAGAGGAAGAAAATTTCTGTAGTTACGTATTTTAACTCTCTATAGTTATAGCTATGGAGAGATATGTCTTTTAACAGAATGCTGATTGCTATATCTTTTTTAAAAAATTTTTAGAAGATTTTATTTATTATCTTTAGTGAGAGGGGAAGGGAGGAAGGCAGAGAGGGAGAGAAACATCAATGTATGGTTGCCTTTCACCTGCCTCCAGCCACAGACCTGGCTAGAGACCTGGTTTGCAACCTGGTTATGTGCCCTGACTGGGGAATCAAACCAGCGACCTTGGGTTCGCAGGCCAGTGCCTTATCCACTTAGCCACCAGCCAGGGCTCTGATTGCTATATCTTTTATAGATACAAATAAAAAATAAAAAATAATTGCATATGCATATATTTATGTATCATGATATTTTATATTTTAGGCAAAGACTAAAGAATATCTTACTACTTATTCAATTCTACATTTGGATTTCTCCAAAGTGGATATTGTGTTGATATTACTCTCTAAAGTTTTATATGTATAGGGTTTTTGTTACAGCTAAAAGATTCTGACCTTCTCACAATATTTTCTAAGCTATTAAATTTTAAATTTGTGTTTTTAATCTTCCACATAAGAATCTCTCTCAATTTTTAAAAGTTATTTCTCTTGGGCTTTCTTGTTTGCAATCATATTACCAGGAAACAATAACAGATTAACTTCTCTTATAATACAATTGCCTACAAAGATTGTGCCTAGAGTTGTGCAATTTAGGACCCTGTTCTTATTTCCCCCTATTTCCTTTTCCTTCTCTTCCACTTCCTTGTCCTCTCTATTCTTCCCTGCACTCTTCCCCTATTTTTCTTCTTACCTGTTCAAACCCACTGATTTTTATAGGTAGTTGTCTAGGGTGTTGTGACTAACCACTGGCCTTTGGTATTTGTGTTTATATAAATTTTATTTATGTTTAATCTGAATATAGGTTGCTGACATTTAAATAAATACTTAATATCTATTAGAATGCATATATTAATAAGTAAATGATCTATTAATATAATTAATTGTATATGCACATTTTAAAATATTAACAAATTGAATTATTGGAAATAAATTGACTTGGTTAAAACATATTTTTTACATGAATTAAAATTTTTTTCCATTTTAATTTATTCCCCTTACACACTTAAACTTCTCACAATCACCACACTGTTATCTATGTCCATGAGTCTTCTTTCCATTTTGCCCAATTCCTCTATTCCTCTAACCTCCCAACCCCTTAGCTGTCAGCCTGCTGTCTATTTATGAGTCTGTCTCTATTTTTCTTGTTAGTTCAGTTTGTTCATTAGATTCCACATATGGGTGAAATCATATGGTATTTGTCTTTTTCTGACTGGCTTATTTTACTTAGCAAAATGTCCCCCTGATCCATCCATACTGTCAAAAAAGGCAAAATTTTCTTCTTCTTTTACATCCAACTAGTAAATGTGTAAATGTGCCATAGTTGTGTTATCCACTCATCTACTGATGGACACTTGGGCTGCTTCCATATCTCAGCTATCGTAAATAACATTGCAATGAACATAGGGGTACTTATGTTCTTTTAAATTAGTGTTTTGGGTTTCTTTGAATACATACCCAGAAGTGATATAACTGGGTCAAAAGGAAGATCTATTTTTAATATTTTGAGGTACTGCCATACAGCTTTCCATAGTAGCTGCACTGGTCTGCATTACCACCAACAATGCACAAGGATTCTCCTTTCTCCACATCCTTACCAACACTTGCTGGTTTGATGATTTATTGATGATAGTCATTCTGACCTTAAAATATGCTATTGGATTATATTTGCTAGTATTTCATTTAGGATTTTGCATCAATATTTACAATGCAAAAATGTTTTCCAATTTTCTTTCTTTGTGCTATTTTTTTAATAGCATGATCTTGATTTATATTTAGGGTATATATATATATATATATATATATAAAATATATAAAATATTAATTTTATTGTTGTATTATATCCATCTCCATTTTGCTCCCCTCTGTCCCCCTCCCCACCCACCCATTCCCCCATGTTTATATATTTTTTAAATTTAATTTTATTGTTTTATTACTTTCATCCCACTTTTACCCCCTACTCTCTACTTCCCCACCCTCCCTATCTGCCCCCCACAGTCAATCCACATGTTATCCATGTCTATGGGTCATCTGTGCTAGTTCCTTGACTAAACTATTCCCCTTCTTTGCCTCCTTTCCCCTCTCCCCCGCCCCTCTGCATACTGAAAGTCTATTTCTTGTATTCATGTATCTGGTTCTATTTTCCTTGTTTGTTTGTTTCATTCATTAGTCTCCTGTATTGGGTGAGATCATATGGTATTTGTCTTTTACTGACTGGCTTATTTCACTAAGCATAATACTCTCCAGTTTCATTCATGTTGGTCACAAAGGTAGGAGTTTCTTCTTTCTTTCTGCTATGTAGTATTCCATTGTGTAAATATACCAAAGTTTTTTGATCTTTGTGCTATTTTATAAGAATTTGCTATTGATGCTTTGTTAGCATTATAAAAAACTGTGAAACTTTTTTTCTTTTTTGGCATGGGATCAATTTTAAAATAGTATCTATTTCTTTAAATTTTGACGTAGATGTCAGGCATATGATAGAAAGCACATCCTTTCATAGTATCAGTAGATTAGTATATATCTTCTAATAAATAAAATACATAACATATTTTTCTATAAACATACCTTTTACATGTGAGGTTTCAAATCTTTATGCCTAGAGTTATAGAATGCATTTTAAAAATTCTTTTAATTTCTTCTGATCAGAAATTTTATTATCTTGATTAATTTTATATATTGATTTCTTTGTTTTCTCTTGGAAAGATTAGTGTTTCTAAATCTTTATTGATTTCTTTACTGACTTTACCAATTCTATAGTTTATTTTCTAATTAGTTGTTTTCCTACTTTTAAATTTATTCCCTTCTGATCTTTTTGTGTTTAAATGTATTGATTATATACTTCTGAAGATTTCTTTGTCTTTCTTTTAATTCAAACTTTAAGTGCTTTGAATTTTTCTATCAATAAGATTTCAGAGAGTGTTCATATATTTTAAAGTTTTACTTTTGTCCAAGTGATTTTTAACTGAAGGTTTATGTTTTATGTTTTACTCACAAGTTTACTTCCAAACAATGTTTACATTGCCACTTAAAATGCTTTTCTATAATTATCATCATATTTAGGATTACTAAATTAGTGCCAGAAAATAGAAATAGTGTTTGGGAATTCTTTTACATCCTCCCTTTATCAATTGCTGTTTGTTATACAACAAATGATTGATTACAAAATTACCTATCAATATGTGAGAAAAAATTCCTTATTTGTATTGCATAATTTGATGCAATGCAATTGCATCAGATGGCCTCCACTATTGGTATTATTCAGATTATTTATAGTCTTATGATTATTGACATGTCAGGGATTGCAAATTCTTAATGTAGTATTACATAAGTTTTTAATTCATTCTATTTTTGATAAGAAATGACCATCTTTATTTTGTCGACTGCTATTTACCTCAATTCAAATTAAGGGGTTAAAAATTAACCCCTTATTAACAAAGGTTAATAAGAGATTTTCCCAGTAGTCTTAGAAGAAAGAGCTAGCTAGGTTCACAGGGGTTTGAGCAACTTTACCAAGACATCATTTAGGGCATTTTTTTAAAATATAAAATATCAATGAGAATTCTACCACTGAACCATACTAAGTTCAACATAGAATTGTGCACTTGAAACTATATTAATTTATTAACCAATGTCACCCCAGTAAATTCAGTTTTAAAAAGTCAATTAAGAAAAAGTAAAACTCAAGGGAAATGGAAATAAAATCCAATTAAAAACTTATGGTAAAAATCCTTTTTTTTTTTACTACAAAAATATAACATTTTGGACAGTTCTTTAAAATTTTTTTATATTATGAGGAAAAAGTATCAACTTATGTATTGTCAACTACTACATATGATGAAAATCCAAAATTGACTTAAATTTGCAAAAATAAGTTATATAAACATAGTTGGAGTTTTAGCAAAATACCATATAAACTCTCCCTTTAAAGGAACTAGCATGGAAGAACCATGGACATGGACAAGTGGGATTGACTTTGGTGGGGAGTGGGTGGGTGGGGAAGGGGAGAGAGGGGAGGGGAAATGGGCTGGATGTTATTTAAGAACAATGAAGTTAAATTACAAATAAACATATAAATGAAATTAAAAAAACACACATTAACCACCTATTTAAAGAGTGAATAAACTTACTCCTAAAATAGTTACCTTCTTATGTCAAAATAAAAAATAGTAAGATAACATACAAATAAAGTAAATAAATTTTTTAAACTTCTAAATCTCTGAGTTGAGGATCATCTTCTAGAGAAATAACTGTTTTCTACTCTGCGTGTGCACAGGTAATGTCTACTATGCATGTGCACAGTGTTTGTCTAATGTGGATACACCGTTTTGCTTCTAATTATTCAAGAGAAGAATATAAATGAAACAGCTCCAAGTCTGCATTTCCTAAACTGTTATGGCTCAAGCTCTTTAGTCCTCAGTGTAATAAGTACAGTTACATGTTGATTTTCAGTGAGAGCTATTACTACTAAATACCCTATATTGCTATTCTAATGTTGTTTTTTCTCATATAGAAGAGACTATTTGGGGAAAAGAACATTTTATTTCAAATGCATTGATGTATGGCAAATATACTAGTTAGTTTAACATTTGTAAGTGATAGTCTATATAATTGAAAGCTGGAAAAAATATAAAAATAAATAGCATTTTCAAACCATAATCCTCATAAACGTGTGGGAAGTTAACCTTATTAATCAAATTACATATAATTCACATGGGTCAATTTAGAACTAAATTGTCCTTGAACTAGGAAAAAATTAAAAAGGACCTCTTTGCCTTTTAATTATTATGGATCATTACAAATTAAAATTTAGCCCTTTAATTCCTCTTGGGTGACTAAGGATTTTCACTATCCTTTGAAATTGTCATTCTAGTTTGCATAGATTATACATTGCCCTCTTCTACCTCACCCAAGCACCGAATTAAGCATTAGATAAGGTTGGTGCTTTTGTTTGAAAATCGCATTTATGCAAATAGCATATAATGATGAGAGTCCCAATTTCATTTTTAAAAATTACCTTTAGAGTAGAATGATTATATAATGATTGATCATTTTTTCATAGTTTGCAATCAGATCTGATTTAAAAATTTTTTGTGTAAATGAACAAAAATTTAGTACCCTGTTTTTGTTCTCTATGATTATGCAACTGCTAAAATACCAGGCAATTTCTTTCATGCCATTAATATGACAGTGGAAAAGAGCTGCACACTACTTTCATTCCCAGTTCCCACAGTAAGATCTACCTTGCTTAGTAAAGGAATTGTATTTTACATTTTGGAATTCTGTCTTTTGGAATAATTCACAGCTTTAAAAGACAGAATTGATTCCCAAATCCAAAATTACCTTTTACATGATATTTTAGAACTGCCATGGTTAGCTGGGATAGCACATGATGAACCTGAAACTACCAAGTTATAAAGCACCTAGGCGTTTCAGCAATATCTGCTTCCAGTTCTTTGATCCACAGTTTACATTGTTCTCTTACCTCTATATTAGTCTGATACTAACTTATAGGAGATGTTCAATAGAAAAAAGAGCAAGGCATTATTCATCTAAAATTCAAGGTATAAATGACTTTTGCCGCTTGGTGTAAAAATGTCATCTCCCATTATTTTTCCTATAATTCAATAATAGGCCATGGAAATCAAAAGTCTCAGAGGTTTGATTCCCAGCCAGGGCACATAACCAGGTTGCAAGCCAGGCCTCCAGCCAGGTCTGTAGCTGGAGGCAGGTGAAAAGCAACCATAGATTGATGTCTCTTCTCCCTCTCTGCCTCTTTCCCTTCCCCTCTCTCTAAGAAGAATAAATAAAATATTTTAATTAAAAAAAATAAGTCTCAGAGGAACCAAAAAATCCTTATAGTAATTCAAAAATGTCTTTGGGCTTGATAGCATTATACTTTTTAGAAGAGAGTAAACTGGAGAGGTTCAAATCACCAGCCACAGTTTTATATTTTGCTCAATTCTCTTTTATAGCCCCTTTCAGTAAAGTCTGCATCTCTACCAAATGTCATTTGGTTTGCAAAAAATTAATGTGGATTAGGCAAAAAGAGGTAAATTCAGTATTTCACAGACTGATGATACAATAAAGGAAACTAGCAAGGCTTTCCTCAATAGAAAAGTAGGAACTTCATAGCTCATTTATTATTGTTTTAGTTTTTGTTTGTTTATTTTTTGCATTGACTGCTAGAATGGCCTATTAATGTGACAGCAGGTGTCATTTTATTTTTCTTTTCCTTCTTTTCCCTGGCCAAGTATATCCTCACTTGCTTCTATTTTTATCATTATTGTTTTTAGTGTTATTCTTTGTAGATGTATTTTGATAAACCTTGAAAAATCCACTTTGAATATAAGAAGAGTTTAAAGAAATACTACTAAATTGCTGGAATCCGGGATGTACTTAGTATATCCCTAGGCTATTATGAGAACATGGAAATTCGAGGGATGGAGAATACAGCAGAAGGGTGGCAGGGAACAGGAGCCAAGAGATCTGCTCATATTTTCCAGATAGTAAGATTTGCTGCTATAGAAAGATGCTGCTGAAAGAATTGCTAAAGCCAAATGGTCCTTAGAACATTCTATTCATGACTTCAGTGACATCTCGGTAGCTTTCAGGCCAGAGTCACCGGAACTGCTAGTAAATCCTCACTTTTTAAATCTGGCAGCTTATTTCTAGTAGGAAACAATTTTGAGTAAAGATACACCTGACCGTGAGGTTCTAAAATATCATCTTTTTCTCATTGATTGCTTTCTAGCACTGGGAGAAATCATACCATTCAACAAGTTAATGTATCACTCCACAGCTTCATCAATCAGGTAGAGTTTACCTGTTCTTGAAGAAGGGATTGCCATGTTATAGAATAAGGTATCTACTACTTACATCTAAACTGAGACCATCTCCCCTGAATCCTGTCACCATGCTGACAGCTCTGTCATCAAAGATGAAAATTTTTGTGTCAAAGCACTGAGGCTTGTGATCAACTTCTACTAAGAAACACATTTAGATAGAGCAACATTCCACAATAAGTTTTATTTACCAGAGAATAGTGCTCTAAAAGTTTGTAACAGTTGGATACTGAAATAATTTCTTGAGATTACACAATTTGGTACTGAACCAAACATTAGGCAGTGACTCAAACATTAATCAGAAGTTATTAAAAGCAAAGCTATAAGTAGAAACCATCTATGGCCAGCTCCAGAGTCCTAGTCTTACAAATACAAAAGGTGGTGTCCTGATTGTGGTGCCGGGAGCCCTAATAAGTGATAGAGCTAGATGCAATTCTCGCTTTTCTTAGGAGTTGGTAAGAGAGACAGAGAAGAATGTTCTTGGTGGAAAAAGTCATCTGACTTGGGCATGAGAGGGACTTTTGGAAGACAGCGAAAGTCCTTATGTATATCAGGAGCTAGGAAAGGCAGTCTGGCTGGATCAGCAAGAGGACAAGTCCTGTGTAGCAGAAAACACCCAGATAGTGAGTTATGATCTGTCAGAGCAAGAAATATTGATGGGTTTTACTTAAATTTATATTTAATGGAGATGTCTCTAGGTTCTGTTTGGAGGATGGGAGAGAAGAAAAAATATTGGAATCAGGAGAAAAAGTTAAGTGGCAATTGTAGAAATAGCCAGTAGCAGGGATAATTTTCCTCTATATTTTTATCACCTTGCCAAAAATTGGACTAGACTCATCTTATAAATGGGACCAAATTAACCTGAAAACTTCACTTCAGGGAAATGTTAGATAGAGATTTAATCTTTGGTAAAGCACAACATTCATCTTGCTCCCTATGCTCTATCGACATCGGAGTGGTAACAGTTTGATTTCCTGGGTAGCCTTTCCCACAGCCACCCCAGGGTTTCCCCACGTAGCGATGAGCAGCAGGAGAGCTCAGCGCTGCCCTATTCCAAAGAAGTTTTTCCCCACTCTGGTGCAGCCACTGCTCATTAACTTGACCTGGTTGATGTCAAAAGTTATCTGAGTTTGTCCCAAATTTAATGGGATAAAATTTTAAATTAAGGATTCAGTATTTAAGATACTGAATTTATTTAGTGTATTTATGCCATGGATCTGTGGGTAGTACAGAGAGTGAAGGTATTTCCACAGATACTAATACTAGTACTATTTATTAATAGGTAAGTATTTTTGAAATTATTCCATATATAACAGACATTATCCTAAAATTTTATTTGTTATCTCATTACATTCACAGCAATATTATAATCGTAGAAATTCTATGAAGTAAATGTCCTTAATTTTTGGTTGCAGATGTATACAAAAGTATAAATATTCTCAGGTTTTACTCTGCTTGAAAGCTAGCAAGGTAACCTGCCAGTTTCATAGGTGTTGGCAGAAGACATGAGACTCTCAGGTTAAAGATGAAGAAAGTTTTTACCGTACTGAAACTAGCATGAGCTCCAGTTTGCTTGGCTTCCCCTTGCATTCCAAGTTTTATGGGGGGCAACAACAAGTGGGCTAAGGGAGGAACCCCTGAGGTTATTTATAATGTACTGCAAGAAAATATGCCCTACATTTGCCATTTGCCCTGGAGGGGGACATTATCTTTATTAAACTGGACAGTAAATCTGTGCCCTGACTGGCAAGCAAACAAATGCTCTTAAAGGAAATGAAGAATTGTCTTTCACATGGTCTGTATACATTTTGTTTTCAAATAACATATAACATTTTATTTTTTTCACATTAAATAATTATGTAGTTATAAATTTAATGACAAATGATAACTAGAAAGCCTGTTGTGGTAACAGATGGGTGGCGAGAGCAAGGTATCCATAAAATTTATGGAAATATGAGAATAAGGTAAGAAAACTTTGAAACACAACTTTATTTTTACTTTTTTTAATTTTATTTATCATTTTCAGAGAGAGGGGAAGTGAGAGAGGCAGAGAGGGAGAGAAACATCAATGTATGGTTGCCTTTCACCTGCCTCCAGCCATGGACCTGGCTGGAGACTAGGCTTGCAACCTGGTTATGTGTCCAGGCTGGGGAATTGAACCAGCGACTGTTGGGTTCTCAGGCTGGCGCCTTATTCACTGTGCTACCAGCCAGGGCTAAAACACAATTTTAAAATGTCCCATTATGAACCAACATTGCACCAGTAGTTTCTAAATATTTTTGTTCCAGAGAGCTTTAAAAACCATGGAGTCTATTGGTCAACCTGAGACCTGTGCATCAGAACCTCTGGGGGTTGTATTAAAAATAGTTAAGGAAACTTAATTTTAGAAATAGTCCCAAGAGAATCTGACATGCAAGCTGGAAGAGAGTCTGAAGGTCAGGAAGTTCTGAAGGATAATGACCAAGTAGGTGAATGAGACATTTCACAACAATTGGACTTGAATCAGAGCGACCTGTGTATCACCCACAGAAGGTGCCATGGAACCAGAATTGTTCTTAGGAAAGCGGAGAGACTTTCTTAATGTATCAACTTAAGAAAGCAATACAACTTTCTACTCTGTGAAAATAGTGTATTAACAAACAGTGCACTGAAAATATGGCATTAATGAAAGGGGAGCTCAAAGAATAAGAATCTTACATAATAATTTAGAACTATGGTATAGAGCAGCATTGATTCTTGTGGACTCAAGGGTTTACTCATTTGAAAGGTGTTAGCTATGGAGGAGTTTTGGCAACTCACCAGGTAGATATATAGGCTTGATGAAATGTGTTCCTTATGTTTATAAACTTATTTGCTTTGCATCCATTCTTATGTGGTTAATAATTAATCTTCCCACATAATTTAACATTAAGAAGGAGGTACTCTGGATTGAATAAGGAATCCAATGTCCATTCACATTTTAGGTTCATTCTCTATTTGGTGGCCCATGCTATTATCTGTTTATATGTCTTCCCAGCTTATTAAAAAATCTTTCAATTTTCTTGATCAATTTTTCTTTCAGATTCAAAATTTTGTTCTCCAACTTAAATCCTAGAATGACCCTGGGAACTTCCCATATCCAAATGAAAGTGACATTCATACATCTACAACCATATACCAGTGACTCCAAATGTATAACTCCAGATTTGTATATCCTACTATTAAATATTAGATACTATTCTTATCATTATGTAATCATTTATAAACCTTTCCCATTCTGATATCATAGCAATTGGATGAACCACTCATATGGCCACCCTCTGAGTCATCTAAAAGTTTTCCATTTTAGGGACCTGGCTGGTGGCACAGTGAATAAGGCACCAGCCTTTGAACCTAAAGGTTGCTGATTCGATTCCCAGGCAGGGCACATAACCACGTTGCAAGCCAGGTCTCCAGCCAGGTCCTTAGCTGGAGGCAGGTTAAAGGCAACCATATATTGATACTTCTCTTCCTCTTTGACTCTCTCCCTTACCCCTTCTCTAAAACTAAATAAAATATTTTTTAAAATTTTAATTAAAAATTTAAAGTTTTCAATCTCAAAATTTTTAATTCTAATGTTTCTTTATCTTGCAACAAACTACAATTTTCTAGATCTCATAGCCCTTTCCTCTCATACTCTGCTCCTTTTATTAAGTTCATCTGTGTTACTCTAGTCTATATTCCCCATTTTAGATGAGAGACCATCACACTCCAGAACGCTTGATTTATTCCTTTCATTATACCTGTCTAATTACAATGCCATTTCTTTATCCATCAAATAATCTCTACATCCATTTATAACTAGGTCTATTCAGAAAGTTGAAAGTAATCAGAAAACATTGTGAATTTGCACTATTACAAATTCATGTTCTCCAACTTTAGTTGAAAGCTGAATTTTCTGTTCATTATATATTTTCCCTGCATGATCCCAAGCTTGGTTTCATCAATTCTGAACAGCAATGACTAGTTTGAGCTCCAGGTCTGTATATTTAATTACCTATTCAATATTTAATCTCTACATAAAGATATAAAATGCAAAGCAAGCTCATCCTGTTCAAAGTGAATTCATAATTCTACCTCCTACCACCAGTGTTTCCTATCTCAGTGAATGGCACCACTACCCATTAAGTTTGTAAGTCAGAAGTTTGCGATATTTTTCTTATTTTTAGCCCATATAACAACAACAAAAAATTCAGAAAAGCTGTGAATTTTACATATCAGTTTTAATTACTGCACTTTTCTGCCCATGATACCCTATTATCATCTCTCACCAGAATTATTTCAATAGTTCCCTAACCTTTTCCCTATGATCCTCTGTTGCCCTTCTCTTATACATTTGCTGCTTCTGCATCCAAAAGTGTATATATATATATATATATATATATATATATATATGTATGTATATGTATATATATATATATATTTAAATATTTAATTATTTTTAGAAAGAGGGGAAGAGAGACAGGCAGAGAGGGAGAGAGACATCAATGTCTGGTTGCTTTTTACCTGCCTCCAGCTACAGACCTGACTGGAGACCTGTTTTGCAACCTGGTTATGTGCCCTGGCTGGGGAATCGAACCTGCAATCTTTGGGTTCGCAGGCTGGCACCTTATCCACTGTGCTACCAGCCAGGGCCAAAAGTATATTTTTAACTGCAAAACTGATTGTATTATAATTTTGCTTAATATCAGTTGAGATTCCTTCTTCCCACCCTCCTTCCCTCTTTCCTTCCCTCCCTTAGTTCCTTCTTCCTTTCTTTTATTTCTTCTTAATTGTTCTTGGAATAATAGTTTAACTTCCTAAAATAAGTTCTTCCAGGTTTAACTCATATAACACACACTGTCATACTATTATCTTAACGATCTTCATTCCCTTGTCAATGGTGGTCTTTCAGACCTTAGAACGGCCAAGCTCCTTTCCACTTTGTTTATGTCTTTTCCTGTTTCTGAAATGTTCCTTTCTATGCCTCATCTCTCCATTCCCCAGCTTTACATTTTGCATTTTTGCACAAATCCTCCACATCTAGCAAACATCATGTTTTTATGAAAGTCCTTTACGATGACACCAAGAAGAAATCAGAACATGCTACACATATTTTAAATACCATTTATCTTCTCTACCTTCTGTGAAGTCAATGACCATATCTATTTTGTTTTTTATTCTATCCCCAGGTAGTCATAGTGCCTGATAGTAGATGATAACTATTCACGTGATGAATAAAGAAATCTTCTGCACAAATTACCATGCACTATTTAGCCTCTTTTTTTGTTTACACAGTAATTGTTTCAAAGCTACCACTTCATTCAAGATCCCATCATGTTAGTTTTCAATCCATCTTAGGAAAATCTCCCTCCTTCTACTTCACAGAGAGAATATTAGCCAGGAGTTAAAAGCTTTGTTAATTTTTCATTTTCCCTGAACACTTTCCCTTTTGCTGGCAAACTTGTCTCTGTCCACTAAAATACTATCTTGAACTCTTTAACTCTTTGGGGTTTTATTCTATCAATATTTCTTTTTAAATTAACAGTTCCAATCTTTCTTTTTTCCTAGCTTACTTTTCATAGCATTAAAAAGAATGTCTCAGGTTATACCATCCTTCAAAAATGGTAAGAAATTTTATGTTGACTTCTATCTCCTTTATATATTCCCTTTTCTTCTCAAAGAACATTCTTTGTATAACAAATTGTAGTATATTTACATTTTACCTCCCATTCACTTCTAACATCCTGTACTTTGATTTTTATTCAATTATTTCATTAAAACTGCTTTAAAAATATTATTAAATACTTCCAATATAAAGATCAAGTAAAAACGTTTCATATATTTCATGGCCTCTCTGAAACATTTGACACTATGGGCCTCCTGTAATTTCTAAGAATCACTCCCCCTTCCCCTAAACTCATGAGACACCTCCTTTTCTTATTTGTTATCTTACCACTCTGGCCACACCTTCCACTTTTGTGTTCCTCAACATTACCCTTAGATGATTTGAAAATTCCAGCCTATAACTTTTGGGATCCTTCTCTTATTAATGTATACATTCTATTAGAGTTGCATTTTCCCTCTTTGGCTTATCTTTCATCTATAGAGATGTCAGTTAAAAATATGTACTTCTATCCTGGGTGATATATTTATTCTATGTCCTAGTTATTGTTTCTTCACACTCTTGATGCAAAAGTAACTCAACCTGTATAAAATGGAATGTGTCATGTTCTCCCTAAAATGCATGCTATATATAAATATATTTTATTTTATTCTGATAAAGTACACTGGACACCCTGGAAACCAAGCTAAAATACTGGAAGCCATACTTAGGTAATACCCACCCTTTAAACTAAATATTCTACTTAATCACTTGTAAAACCTGTCAGTTTTGCTTTCCCAAATCTCTAAGCCCATTTTCCGTTCTTTAGATTTTTGGTTACTGTCCTTCACATCCTCATCATTAATTACCTAGACATCTTCAGTGCTTACCTGTCATTCCAGTCTTCCTCAATATTTCATCCTTCTTGCCACTTCAGAGTGATTTTTCAAAGCCTAATTTAAACTTTCATCATTTTACTTTATTTCTCATTACTTCCTGAATAAACTCTAATCTTTTAAGTGTGGCCTACCACATTCCTTATAATTTGCTTGCTATGTAACTACTTAGTGCATGAATTAATATATATAAAGATGTATTTTTCACTATTTCATCTCTGTTATTTTTAATTTTAGCCAAACTAAATGTATAATGCTTTCTTTATACACTGTGTATATGTTGCATTTTGCTTCACTTTTACATATTCAATTCATAGTGTGTTTGAGGACATGTATCTTCCAGATTAAAACAGTATTAAAAGAACTAGGAAAGCCCTAGTCCCCAGGTTGGTTCTTTTAGAGGATAAAACTGTACCTAGCCCTGGCTGGTAGCACAGTGGTTAAGGTGCCGGCCTGCGAACCCAAAGGTCGCAGGTTCGATTCCCCAGCCAGGGCACATAACCAGGTTGCAAACCAGGTCTCCAGTCAGGTCTGTGGCTGGAGGCAGGTGAAACACAACCATACATTGATGTTTCTCTCCCTCTCTGCCTCTCTCCCTTCCCCTCTTTCTAAAAATAATTAAATGAAATCTTTAAAAAACAAACAAACAAAAAAAAAACTGTACCTGGTAGAAATGTCATAAAAGTGTCAAAAATTAGAATACTGGCTGCAGCAATAATAAAACCAAATTGTGATCTTATTTATTTTACCATAGTCCAGAACTGAAAAATTTTGAAACAGAATGAAAAATATGCATATACTGCCACATTTAAGAACTATGCATCTGTGCTTCTTCCCATTTCTTAAGTATTTTAATTACACTCATGCAGTCTCTATATGGTAAGATCACTTCAAATTCTGCCTTTTAATATTTGCTCTTCACCTTTTTGGTTAGTTGGTCTTTCTCAAAAAAAAAAAAAAGATAAACTTTTCTCAAAGAAAGATGGACCTTATCATACTGGATACTTAGTGTAAAGGAAACATTCAAAAATATTTACAAAATAAATTGATGCTTGTTTTTCCTAAGGGCCTGATATCACTGGACTCACTGATACATTAATTTTTCTACTGACCAAAATGAAGACCAGATCACATTTGCCTATTATTTTAAAAGTCTTTCTTAGTAAAATCCCACTCCAAAGGTATCCTCTTTTCCTTGATGACATTTCATCTGTTAAAGGCAAAAAGGTCTCCCTAAAAAAGTGTAAAATACTGAAATAAATTGTTTAAGGAATGTGAAAACTTTACCTTTTCTCTATTTGACATTATTGTATCCCATATGCACAAATACATAAATAGCATAATATTAATTAAATACTAGTGGGATAAAAGTTTGATTGATTCAATTTTTAAAATAGCCTTTTTATAAAATAAATTATTTTTATTTGTGCTTTTCTTATTAATATTAATATTTATTAATATTAATGTTTCCCTTTTTTCCATGAAAAAGTAATTGGTTCCCAACCAGCTTAAGAAAAGTTTTTAAAAATGTTTTAAAAAGTATGAGAAACACATATTTGTAATACGTTACAATTTCCAAACAGCTCCCACATTCACAATTATAACCTCAGCTTATAGATTATGGGTAAGTAATCAAAATGTTGTTAAAGTTAGTGGTTTTAATAACAAAAGTAAGTTGTAGTTATACACCAAATAATACAATGGCCTTTCACTGAGCATTCATTCTGAAGGTTTAAATTAATTCTTTTTTTTTTTTTTTATTGTTGTTGTATTACATCCATCCCCTTTTTGCTCCTCTCTGTCCCCCTCCCCACCCACCCATTCCCCGCAAAGTCAATCCCACCTGTTGTACATGTCCATGGTTCCTTTATACTAGGTTCTTATCTAAGTTGCTCCCCTTTCTTGCCTAAATTAATTCTTTACACAGGTAATTATGTTTATGTTGCTTTATCTTCTTTGTATCTCATAGATAAACTTTCAAACTGATTTCCTTTAGTTTTTGAACACTTAAACACTCAAGTATAATTTAAATGAAACACTTGCATTTTGAAGCAAGCTAAACTGCATGGGAAAAAGAAAGCAGGAGCCTTGACATTGGATAGACTCCAGAGAATTATTTTATAGAAGGAAGATGAAACAATTACAGTTTCATACTGACATATCACTTAGCACTTCTGATAGTAAGATGAGACTCTCAGGGCTACAATGGGGTAGGCAAGAAAGTTGTTAAAAAGAAGAATCAAGAAGACTTAAGAACCGGATTTTCAGAGGTATTCTACTTAGGAATGCTTTATCCTGTTTTAAGACTTAGCTAATGATGAACAAAACTAACAACAAGCAAAACAGAACCAAGTATATGAATACAAGGAATAGGCCTTCAGTGGTCAGGGGAACGGGGGAGGGGGGAGGAAGAGGTAGAGGCAAAGAAGGGGAGCAGCTTAGACAAGAACCTAGCATAAAGGAACCATGGACATGGACAACAGGTGGGATTGACTTTGGGGGGAATGGGTGGGGGGGTGGGGGGACA
>PVIW01014994.1:0-21275 GCA_004026585.1 Noctilio leporinus | reverse complement strand
GCCTGCGAACCCAAAGGTCGCAGGTTCGATTCCCCAGCCAGGGCACATAACCAGGTTGCAAACCAGGTCTCCAGTCAGGTCTGTGGCTGGAGGCAGGTGAAAGGCAACCATACATTGATGTCTCTCTCCCTCTCTGTCTCTCTCCCTTCCCCTCTTTCTAAAAATAATGAAATAAAATCTTTAAAAAAAAAAAAAAAAAAAAAGGAGGGATCATATACCTAGCTGTAAGAATTAACAATAAGGATGAGGAGAAACTGCAATCTTCATACTTTGTTGGTGGGAATGTAAAATGGTACAGCCACTTTGGAAGTCAGTTTAGCAGTTTTTTTAGAAAGCTAAACATAAACTTATTATATAATCCAGAAATTCTAGTCTTAGTTATATCCAAGAGAAATGGAAACATATCCACAAAAAAGTTTGCCTATGAAAGTTTATAGCAACATTATTCACAACAGCCAAAAACTGGAAGCAATCCAAAATGTCCACCAACTGGTGAATAAACAAAATGTAAGTATACTCATACAATGGAATGTTAATTTAGTGATGAAAAAAGAAAAATCTATTAATATTTGCCACAAGATAACTAACCTAATGAAATACTACCAGAATTTTAGGAGTCATTCTAATTCTAGACTCCTTGCAACAGTTATCAGAAATTCTTATCATTCTACTTAGCTTCTTGGATCTGTGTTTTTCTCTCCATTTTATCATTGCCTGAATTCAATTTTTTTAAATAGTTCCTCAACTAATCTCTCCTAATCTAGACCTGCTCTTTTTGGTCTATCTTCTATATGATCTCCCCAAAATTGTTCTAAATTGCAAATGTAATCCTGCCACACTAATTGAAACCCTTTGTATTCTCTCACTTCCACCCTGTCTCTATGGGAAACAAGAGTAACTTTTAAGGACCTTTGATCATGCACCTTGACCATAAGCAAAAACTTTTAACATGTACCCCAAATGTGTAATTTATATATCATATGCACACATAAATTCTTGTATAGTTTATTGTATAATATGCACAAAAATTGAAATTCAAAAGGATAACATGGAAAGAAACTAAAAGAAGTTCCAATTTTTTTCTCTACTCCTATTGTCTTGCCTACTCACATCTCTCTTTGGAGACAACTGGCCCAAAGGAAGAAGTCTAAACTCCTTTGCATTGCATAAAAGACTAGATATCATTTGTTCCCCATCTATATCTGAACTTCATCTCTCACTACTTCGCCCCACAAACATGTTTTAGCCTTAACAAATTATTTTGTAGTTCCCTCACTGAACAAGAAGTTAAAACTTAACTTGTACTCTTAAAATAAAATAAACATCTCCGCATCTTCGTAATGAATTGTTCTTGCCTCTTTCTGGTATTACCCTTTTCAGCCTGGTGAGCAGATCCAGTTCAAATGCCATTACCTTTCTCTAAATAGTCAATTTTCCTGCCTTAGTATGCTTATTTCTCCTACAATATTTTTACATTGTATTAAAACTATACATCTGCCTTTCTTCCTATAAGCTTTGCCATAGTGCTTTAGATCCTTGAGGGCAGAGGACAGTTATATTAACCAACCTGAGTCTCCATCACTTAAATATTGCCAAATACTAGTGGCACAGTTTTGCCTTACATGTTAAGCCAGCTCTTGAATTGAACCAATAAATTCTACCAAGTTTACCATATCCAGATTTGTAACATGCTAAGAACGGCTGCCAAGCCAACAGTATGCATAATCCATAGATTCTCAAAATAATATTTCCCCCCTCCATGTCAATATTTTCCCACATTACCAGCCATCCTTTCCTTTTCCAAGGTCTCAGGGAAAGAGATATCTATATATGGATAACCTATCTGAATATCACTGCTTTCCATCCACCCTAGGATCTCAGCTCCTTAACATCCTTGTTTTCACCTTCTCCCCTGATTCTATCTCAAGTTACTTTTTCATTCCTTTTCACTCATCAAAAATAGTTCATGTTACCTTTGTTTTCTAACTTCTCAAGTACTTCTGATATTCAATCTGGGTTTCCCCTTTATAAACAGCTTTTTCAAATCACCAACTACCTATCTATTGTCAAATCCAATGGGATTTCCCCATTCAGCTCAACTTGTTGGCATTATTTATATCACTGGTAGCCACTTGCCCTTTCATCTTTCTCTTCTCTGGACTTCCTTGTCACTAAACTTGTCTTTATTGTTTGCTTGTTTCCTGTTTCTCTGACCACTCTGGTCCTGTCTGCTTCATTGGTACAGCTTTCAAGAGCTAAGCCTTAAATGTGATCACACTGTATCAGGCTGGCCTTAACTGCCTTTTACTGAACATTCCCATGAGGATCAACTTGCTGTGATAATAATAATTCTTAGATCCTAGCATGTTTTTACCTGGCAAGTGCCATTTCTGACATGGCTGTGTTTTATATTAAGGAGATTATTATAATGGACAGTCCCTAATATGATAGCCCTGGATCCCATGTTGCTTATTTAATTTTTTAAAAAGTAGTTAATACAGAAATCCATTAAAAATACTTTAAAAGAAAGCCAGACTTTTCATTCATGAATTCTTGAATATAAGTCCACTGATATGAAAATTCTTGCATAAACCACCCGTAATGCAGTGAATAAAATTTCCTGTCAGTTTGTAAAAGCAGAGAAGGAATTTAAGAGGTGAAACAATCTGTGTACCGACTCCTTCAGGATTTTTATTTTCTCCAAATATTTTTGAATTTTTAATTATACTGTTTAAATTTTTAAAGCGACTTATATTAAGTCTTCCAAAACAGTCAACTCAGTTTTCTTACAGTTCTCCTTAATATTGAGGTTTTATCATTTTATCTAATAATTAAACTACGTAGCACAATGACAAGTATAAATGAGTTCTGGAGCAAACACAACTAACTCTTAGTAAGCATTCAGTGCAACTGGTAGAAACAAAAATACTTAAGATGTACAGACGAGTAGCCCATCAGCCACAAGCATTCAGTATGTCATGGTTGTTAGTATGTTTGAAGAATGACAGTCAAATTTGGTAAGGCATTGAAATAAAGATTAAAAAGAAAGTCTGAACAAAAACAAACAAAAGAAAAACAGCAAGTCTGCATGTTAAGTCAGGAGTCTTATGGAGGAAAGACAAATACCCAATCTCAGATCTCCTTACCTATATCTCTTTTCAGTGGTACAACATTTCAATATTTATACTTAAAATCTTTAGATGATTTTAAGATCTACACATGGACAATCTATTTTAAAAATAAAAGTGGAAAAATGATGGATAATTCCTAAAAAAAGACATGTCTACTCATGGCAAATTTCCCATGTCTTCAAGGAGTGTGAAAAATTTACAGGCATACCTCAGAGATACTGTGGGCTCAGTTCCAGACTACTGCAATAAAGCAAGTCACTTTTTTTTTGTTTCCCAGTGCATGTAAAAGTTGTGTTTACTATATTGTAGTCTATTAAGTGTGCAATAGCATTGTGTCTAAGAAAATAATATACATATCTTATTTAAAAATACTTTACTGCTAAAAAAAATGTTAACCATCACCTGAACCTTCAGCAAGTTGTAATTATTTTGTTGACAGAGGGTCCTTGACTCAATATTTGATTTCTGCTGACTGATCGTAAATCACCATAACATATAATGATAATAATGAAAAAGCTTGAAATGTTGTGAGAAGTACAAAATGTGACAGAGATACTCAATAAGAGCAAATATTGGAAAAACGGTGCCAATAGATTTGTTCAACATGTTTGTCACAAGCCTTCAATTTGTAAAAAAATGCACTATCTTCTAAGTGCCAAAAAATGAAGTGCAATAAAACAAGGTATGCCTGTATTTAGTCTACATGTGCTGGTAATAACAGAATGCTTTCCCTACTGAAAATAAAAATTAAGACTTTAAAGATCCTACCCTCCTTTTACTTATTGTCTATTATTCAAGTGACTATCAATAAAAAGTTTAAAGAAATGCAATATTTGAGGAACAAAGCAAACTTTTCCTGCTATGAGTATTAACCAAACAAACAGTAACTAGTTTCAATAATATTGTAGAGATTTGCTATATGTGGCACAAGTGAAAGGTAAACTCAACTCATTAATTTCAGTAGAAGGTAGAAGGAAGAATCTAGAAGTTGGATGATACTGACCTACATTACTAATTTTGAAGGTTACTAATTTTGTTTTTGCCCTCCAAATTTAGTTTTACCAACTTAGAGAAAAGCTTCCAAATAAAACTACAAATTAAATGAAACTTGGAAAATAATACCTTTTGTTTTCCTGCAATGTTATAAAGGAAAATAAAGGCAAAGACGATGATGTACAAAAATAACTACAATTATTAGAATGAAATTTTTTCCACTTTTCTACATAATGTCTTGAAAGAACAGTTAGTTCTATTTCTTCTTTTATTATATGCTCCTGATGCTTTTAAAATATTAGCATAACATTCAAGAGGAAAAAATTTGAATGAATACTGATAATTTTTAAAAATCTTGATATGAGTCCTGGCTGGTGGCACAGTGGGTAGTGTGCCAGCCTGTGAACCCAAAGGTTCACAGATTCCCAGCCAGGGCACAGAACCAGGTTGGAGCCAGGTCCAGCCAGGTCTCCAGCCAGGTTTGTAGCTGGAGGCAGGTGAAAGGCAACCATACATTGATATCTCTCTCCCTCTCTGCCTCTCTCCCTTCCCCTCTCTGTAAAAATAATAAAGAATTCTTTAAAAATTAAAAAAACAAAAAACACCTTGATATGATACAGTAACCAATTTCTGATTTGTTTAAACTAGAAAACTTTAATTGCCTGTGGGTGGGTTGGATGTACTGTTAAATGTTGTATATAGTAAGGAATGTAAACAAAATAAATTGAATTATTCTGTTCAGTACTATGAAACACTACCTAACCTCTTGCAAACTACTGGTCTCTTTTTTGCTCTGAATACTGTCATACACAAAAATAAATAAATAAATAAATAGAATCACTTGAGTACTGAGATGCAAGTTGACATTTTTGCATCATCAGTGTCCTGCCTGTCTTTTACTATTAACTTGACTTTTCTTTCTTTTAATGTTATATAAGATGTTAGTTGAGTAAAAGAATGAGAGAAAAAAAGACCATTTTATGAGGATTTCAAATCACTGATAAGAAAATAATGTATGAGCCACAAATTGATTAAAAATAGTGATAGCCATGATAATATATCACATGACCATTTATCATTCCCTCGCCAAACTGGACATTAACTCAATCATGTACTATAATCACAGTCAGTTAAATCAAAATCTAGCTAAAGCAAGTCCGTTCAATATTAGTTAAAGCAGAAATAACTAATACCTTGTATCTTGAGTGTTATATTTTCTAAAACGTCCAAACGGATTCCATAAGCAATTCAATCATACATGCTACACTAGAAAATCTCTCATTATTTAATATATCTAAAGATCAGTATTAGTTTATATGTAAATATAACTGAAATGAGCCTGAGACTAGTGATTTGTTAATGGGTAACTGAAAAACAACGAATTGGCAGGGCTTTGAGCTGCTTGGAAAGTATATGGTTGTCTCTATTTTTCAATAGTATTTCTAGTAAGGGTCAACATAACTAAGAATTCTTCAGTGTTCTATCTTCAGAAGTTACCTAAGATCAAAAAAGCAATGCTGGATAGTTTTAGTACCTCAGGATATAGTTCATTAGAGTCTCTAATTTTCCAGATGGAAAAAGTGAGCCTGAAAAACGTAAGAGGCTTGTCCTAAGTTTCAAGACAGCGGCAGAGCGGGAGCCAGCACTGAACACCTCTCAGCAGGTTTAGTAACTGTGGGGTCAACCGCAGGGGCACAGCTCTGTCTTCATCACCCACCCTGGCCTGTGGTCCAGGGTTCGCACAACAGAAGCCAGAATCTCTTTAAACTATGATTCTCAACCTCAAAGCTAACACTGTGCCATCCCAACATATGACTTATAATAGTCATTAGCATAAGCTCTCACCCGGTACATATGTTATAGCTAAAAGATAATGTCAAAACCACTATGATTAAATAAAACCGGCAAAACAGTATTAAGCAAACTTTTTTTTATGTAAACTGATTTAAAGAAAAAGGAATGAGTTCTTTCATCATCATTAAGGAAGAACATCTGACATCAATTATCTTTCATTTACTTTAAAGTGAAAAATTAAACACAAAATTACCTTTGAAGGTTTCAAGATCCTTCCTGTAAGGGAAAGAAAAAGACAATGTAAATTTAAAATATTCTATTCCCAATGGAAATTGCCCTTAAACAAAAATGTATGTATTTTAAATGTCCAGAATAATACTCTGGATGCTTAAATATTAATGCTTTACTATAATCACCAATAGAATAAGCATAAAGATACTATTTTTAGTGTTTCTATTACTCTGTTAATGGTTCAAAAAATTCTACCAAAATTTAACCTATCAAAATACTGAAGCACAAGAAAATACAGAGCATTTTAATGCCAGTTATGAACCACCTTGTATATATAATAATCAGTATAATCAATTTATAAAAGCATTAATTTTCCCTCCACTGATAAATTTCTTTTTTAATTTTAAATAATAGAGTTTTAAGATCTTTAATTAAAAATTATCCAGGCCAGGGGAAGTTATTACCCCTTTCAAATAAAAGGGGAAGCGCATATCAAAAGACAGAGGTCCATTGTTCATCCTGACACAAATGGGCCAAGCCTCCAGGAAATCCTGTGGTTGGCAATTTTGTCAGTGCCAATTAAGGATGCTGAAATACACCGTTTCCTGGGGAAATGTAAAGTGACAGAAAACAGATGAACAAACATAACACATTTTTGACAAAGAAGTCAAAGCAAGTTATTTTCAGGTTTCCTTCTTAATTTTTAAATTCTACTTTTTCTTCTTATTAGTACTACTAATAAGTAATTTTGAGGATATAAGTTTACTTAGTAAAAGCTTGTTAATTGCACTCAAAATGAGATATTTATCTTTTACTTGCCCTCCAAATTTTACCAAGTCTAGAGATATTTTGAATTCTCAAATCAGTATTCACACTACTAATTACAATACCCTTCATGTTCCGCAATAGTTAACTACAATCAACAGCTGGCAGGGAGGACTGGTAAGCCTCCTACTCAAAGGCCAACAGATAATATTCTCCTAACAGCCAAGTGGAGGTTCTTAAATCAGATGGTCACCTCGCTCCTCTTTTTCTAAAGCTACTGATTCTTCAAAATAATGCTCCAGTATCATAGTTCATTAACTAAGAAAAAGAATGTTATTTTCAATCTCATCTTTTCAAAAACATGTGTAATTGTTTCCCTTTAGCTAATAGTCCAACTTAATTCCTAAAAGGTCAGGTATAAAATAAACATGTCTAAAACCTAGTTTAAACTCCAACAATGGAATGAAAACTGAAAAACCTAACAGAAAGGCTACATGTATCATAAGAGAACACATTGAAAAGATATCCAATTTACTCCTTCAGAGCAATTCTCTAAGGTCACTGATAGATGGAAAAGGTGACAGATCACGCAGTCTAATAAGTAATTCCTTTTTCTATGATTACAATCTTTAGAGAGTCTTTGCATTCCTTCTCTTAGAATACATAGCAGTGAGCAAAATTTTGAAAAGGAACCTCCCATGTTAAAAAGATAAAACTCAGATTAATAATTTCATAGACACTGTTCTTCCCCCACCCCAAATACCAACAAGCATAAACCAAAATGCAGTGTATTGTATTACTGAGTACTTGCCCAGCTGCAGAAAGCTGAGTGCCATTTGCAGTTATGATGCTCACCTTTCTGCCTTCTGGCTGTCTCTTCAAAATCTATGGCTACTGAGAAAATAGAAGCCTAGGAGAAGACTTCCTAGACATCCTCTATTTACAGAAATCATTAACCCTAACTTTGCAAAATTTACAATAAGGTTCCCCAATTCCTAAAAATGAAGATTGGTTTGAGATAGTGGTGGTACAGATAACTATGCTGTAAAATAAAAATCAGTATTATCAAATCTTTAAAGAACTGATAAAGTAAGTACCACTCAAAGCCTGGAAATTTCCTAATATTTAGGGCAGAGTGAACCATTTGGTAGAGGTAATAACCACTTGAAAATAAAAGAAGAGGAACAGAAAAGAGGGGATGGCATGTCAAGCACAGGTGAAAGTGTAGGTATAGAGGCCAAATAATGTTGGTTATATTAAAGAAACAGCATAGGAAGTGGAGTAGTCAAAGAACTTATATGCATGACCCATGGATATGGACTAAGGAAGGGGACTGCTGGAAGGAATGGGGGTACCAAGCAGATGGGGACAGAAGAGGAAAAATTGGGATAATTGTAATAGCAAAATCAATAAAATATATTTTAAAAAAAGAAATAGCAAATACTTCAGAAGAGCAGGCTGAATGAAGAGAAAGTAGTAGGAGATAAGGTTAAAAGGGGAGAGGGGAAGTGGGAGGCGGGAGGAGAAAGGAGGAGGCAAAGAAGGGGAGCAGTTTAGCCAAGGAACTAGCAATGATAGAACCATGGACATGAACAACAAATGGGATTGATTTTGTGGGGGAGGGAGTAGGTGGGGAAAGGGATAGAGGGAAGGAAAAAGAGAATGGATGTAATAAAACAACAATAAAAAAAAAAAAAAAAAAGGTAGAAGGTCTAACTGACAACCTAAAAGGGATCTGGTTTTAGTTTTTGGCAGCATAACATGAGCAATACTGTGCTTTAGGAAGGACATTCTAGTTGTGCTGGATAGATGTACTGACAAGGGAAAACGCAGAAAGTACTCTGGAAGCTATTAGAGGAGTCTGAAGAGAAGCTGATTAGCACCTAGCAAGAGCAACTCGAGTGGTAGCGGCCATGAAGAGGGGGAGCCCCATTTCAAAAATGCTGTGAAGACTCAACCACTCATGGCACCTAATTACAAGGGGATAAGTAGAGGAAGGAAAGGACTACGTCAACCACAGAGAGTCTGTCTGGAATACAGGAAGGAAAGTGAATTTATGAACAATAAAAATTTAAGAAGAAAAGTCAATTTGGGAAGGCAGCGCATCATGAGTTCAGTTTGGGACTTGATGAAATCATCTGAAGATTGGAAACCTAAACGCTGGTGATGCTGAAAGACAAGCTTTCCATCTCTACAGCCCACTCAAGGATTTAGCTGCTACAGATTTCTACTCTCACTTCCTATTCAGTCTTGAACCTATTCCAGTTTGGCTTCCAGGGCCTACAACTACACAATCAAGGTCACCAACAATCATTTTGTTGCCAAATGCAATGATCACTTCTTACTTTTTATCCGAATCCCTCCGGCAGCACATGACCCAACCTGCAATTCCCTGAGAAAGTTTCCTCTGATTTTTCTCCTGCTTCCTTAGTTGCTTTTGTTAACTTCTCTAACTCTTCCAGACCACCAAATGTTGAAGCA
Source organism: Noctilio leporinus (assembly GCA_004026585.1). Lineage (NCBI taxonomy): Eukaryota > Metazoa > Chordata > Mammalia > Chiroptera > Noctilionidae > Noctilio > Noctilio leporinus. The sequence continues at coordinate 11,880 of PVIW01014994.1, read as the reverse complement.
TTTTAAGTTTCATTCTGAGCCCTCTTTTCTCCTTAACTTACATTTTTCTCATAAGGTAATTTCATCCAGCTAGGTAGCCTTAAATACCATCTATGTGCTGGCTTCCTGATTTATATTTTCATCCTGATCTCTTCTTTGAGGTCCAGATGCATATGCAACTGCCTATTTAATAGCTCTACTAAAAAGTGCAGTAGGCTTCTCAAACATTCGTAAAACAGCCTATTCTCCCGCCAGTCCCCTCACCTCAGTCACTGGCATTGCTAAGTTCTTTGAGCTTTCATTTATCCATCTCCCTCATTCTCCACAACCAAAACCCATCAATAATTCCTGTTGATTCTATATCAAAACATATCCTGAAGTCATCCAATTCTATCATCAATGTTAGCAACCTTGTATAAATATCCATTGTATCATACTGAATGTAATCTTTGAGGTCAATCATTCATTTAACAAAAATTTATTGAGTCATAGACAAGAGAAATAATGTGAAGAACAGCAGTAGGAATACTACTAGGTTTGGGATATATGCATTCCATTACCTCAAGGAACTTTAGTGAGAGAAAAAAGTAAAGTAATAATTTGAAACTGATGTCATAAATCAATGCTCTGATAATGAATGACATGTTGACAATTCTCTAGGAATAAAGAGAAAGGACAAAACTTCCTGGAAGAACAAGGATTGCACTGAGTTTTTGCAAAAGTAAAACTGGTGCTGATGAAGATGATAGGTAACATTTATTGAGAACATAGCAGATATTCTACTCTTAACCACTGAAAAAGCATAGCTGACCCAGTAGTTTGTTGCTCTCCAAATTCTATTAGAAATAGTAATGACAGTAAATGACCGTGATACAGTCTTCAAGTTAATCTTTTCCATGAAGACATCCTTTACAACCAACTGGAGATCTTCCTTTATTGAAACTCATAAAACATTTAATTCTATCAGTCTTTTTTTAAAAAGATTTTATTTATTATTTTTAGAGAGACGAGAAGGGAGGGGAAAGAAAGGGAGAAAAACATCAATGTATGGTTGCCTTTCACCTGCCTCGAGCTAAAGAACTGGCTGGAAACCTGGCTTGCAACTTGGGTATGTGCCCTGACTGGGAATCGAACCAGCAACCTTTGGGTTCGCAGGCTGGTGCTTAATCAAGGCAGTGCATGAAGTGTTAAAAGACTGACAGATGGGCCCTGGCTGGTGTGGTAATGCAGTTATTTCATACATGTGTCACCTCTACAATCATACTGCAGAGCTCCTGAAGTGCATAGATCATGACTCATTTGCCCTGTTTATACATGTGCTGAGTCAGACCCAAAAGACACTCAGCAAATCCTGATTACCAAGTACTATGACTGCAGAATGACTAAGGATATCTACTTTTTCAAAAAAGTCCTATATAACTATAGGGAATTTTACTCTTACTAGAAAAAAATTTGGTCACATATTATCTTATTTGAAAACTTGTTTGCCATTTGCAGTTTTTAATGGAGTCTCTTTTTTCATAGTTTAATAGTATCTAAGAAGAGCCACTAAGTAGAAAGAACTGAAATGCCAATTTTTAGATTTTACCATATTTTAAATTTACTCAATTCAGCAAATGCCTTTACAAATTTTAATAAACCCTAAAAACTAATGCATTAACAAATAGCCCAGACCCAAAAGTCTAATAGTATTTCTAAAGGGTGAAACTGTTATTTAATCATTTTCTCTACAGGGGTTAAATTATGAGGGCAGAATAAAAACAAAGGAAAGCATCATATTAATAAATAAATCCATGGAATGTTACATGAAGTATATTAAATCTGTATATGTATTGAAATAAACTAAGTCAGACATGCAGCTGTGAACTAGACAGATTGGAACCAATGGATAAATATCTCCATAAATACAATCATCTCACAGATGGAAGCACTCTTTCTCTACATACTAAACTGTTTCCCTAGGACAGATCCATGATAAAAAGCTAACACAATGATTCTATAGGGCAAAATACATTCAAAATGCCAACTGCAAAATCAACTCTAACATTTTTCTTAACACTTGAAAAGTTTAGGGAAAAATTCTTTTAAAGTATGATTAGTGATACTTTTTGTATAGAACATACTTACAGAACAACCCTTCAGTGTGGCTGATTATAGAATCCATCCCAGTGACTGCCTGTTCATAGACACAATCTCACAAACCTCTTTGAAAAGAGCCACCTGCCACCTATTATTACCAAATCTGGTGCTTTCCAGCATTCTACAGCTATGAAAGTATGTCTTACAGGTTTGGTGTGTTTGTGGTCAACGGGGTAGAAGGTAGGTTGGGAGTTAGGATAGAGTTGAACTTCAGTTTAAGGTAAATTTTCTCAAAATTATCTGCCTCTTGAAAGTCCCAGCTGTTCCTTCTTACATACACCCTGCCTGCCCAGGAGATGTTACAGAACAAGCTATTTTTAACACATTATCTATAAAACAAATTTCTTGAAAAGCAGCTAGTCATTATAAAAAGTGTACTGTCCTTATTTATAGTGCTATTAATATAATATAGTTTCATATATTTATTTACTTTGGGCAAGCACAGCCTACAAAGTAAAAAGATGAATAGTATCCTAGAATCTGGGCAGTTCATGTTGAAAAGAATCTGAGTGATATGGTAACAAGGAAAGATTTGGGATTTTAAAAGCTGACCCCCACACACACAGACAAAATGAAAATGAAGGTCTAGGAAATAAGCTAATTGCTGGCAGCACTAAGTTATGTATTAAGGATTAAATTTCCCCCAAAATTTGCAGGAAATTACTTTCCTAGACCTGTTGGCCATGAAAATCTACCTGATTTAAAGCGAGAGGCAGCTGGTTGAGACCAGTAGAAGAAGGATGAGGCAGCGATACGGAATATTTGCTACTGTTCTTACTGTATCCCACACATTATACAAAACACCTTAATACATTATTCCCTGTAGCTCATAAAATACCCTATTGTAGGTACCACCATTCTCATTTAATACATGAAGAAAACAAGGTTTGAGGATGAAAGGCCACATAGCTAATGAGTGATAGGACTGGTAGTAAAAGCCGCACCTCTCTTTGACTCTACGCGTGCGCAATCTTCATCCAGAATGCCGCTCATAAGCCAAATGCAGCCTATCTGAATGCAAAAGTGGCCTACCTGAGATATTTTAGCTCCACCAGGTAGTTACTTAATTAAAACATCAAGTGTCCTGAATACCAGAGTCATGTACATAGAACTCAGAGCTATCACAGAATTTCTGGGCAACATCTGGGTCCACCCAGCTCTGTGAAACTACATTTTTAGAAAACTGTTGCAAGTCAAAAGCCATCATCATTAATACCCCAACATGCCTAGGAAGATATCTTGTGATTTTCAAAAAGAGATCTGTTAAGCACCTTTATTTTCACTGATGTACTGAAAAGTGTTCAGTGAGTAGCCTGTAGCAACTAATAGGTAATATTTTTTATTATAAAATCATTAAAATAATTCTAATGCCTTTGTGTTGCTAATTATTTAAATTCAAATTTATAATGGGGTAGCCACTTTTTAACACATTGTTGATGAGCAATTCTATACAAAAGCTAACACAAGTGCAAACACGAGTTAACTCGTATAGCTAGTTAACTCATAGAGCTGATTACATCCGTTTATTAAAAACAAAAAACCAAGGACCCTAGCACTCATTATTACCCATGCAGTGGTTTGTTGCTTCTCAGCATTCTATAGCCATGTCATACCACCTGAAAATGTGTATCTTTACAGGTATGGTGAATAGAGTAGATGGTAGATTTTTTTAAAAGCATGCATCCCATATCCAAATATATTCCTGAACCAGTGGCACTAGTACTAAAAAACCTTGCTTGCCCATTGTTTACAATTATCAGTCACAAGAGCTAAGGTGGTCAATGCACTGAGAGAAGCAAGCTCTTTTTCAAACTTCCAGCATCCAAACCCACAATATGGTCAGCTTTGTGTGGAGATAATATAATCTAAAGGGTATGAACAGACTTTTAAGTAAGAAAAACATTGGTCTGGTGTGGCTCTGCCATTTCTTGGCTCTACAAGTCCTGGAAAATTATTTAATCTCCTCTTGTATCATTTTTCTTTCTGATACAAAGCAAAGAACACATGCCCTGGCCAGGTGGCTCAGTTGGTTGGAGCATCATCTGTGCACCAAAGGGTTGCAGGTTTGATCCCCAGTCAGGGCATATCTGAGTAGCGGGTTTGATCTCTAGTGTGAGAGGTAATCAACTGATGTTTCTTTCCCACATCAATGTTTCTCTTTCGCTCTCTCTCTCTCTGTCCCCCTTCCTTTCTCTCTAAAATCAATAAACGTATTCTTGGGTGAGGATAAAAAAATGTACACCAGAGCTTCAGAGGCCGCGAACGAGATGCCGGTGGCTGTGGGTCCCTATGGACAGTCCCAGCCAAGTTGCTTCGACCGAGTGAAGATGGGCTTTGTGATGGGTTGCGCCATGGGCATGGCGGCCAGGGCACTCTTCTGCACCTTTTCCTGTCTCAGGATTGGAATGCAGGGTCGGGAGCTGATGGGCGGCATCAGGAAAACCATGATGCAGAGTGGCGGCACCTTTGGCACATTCATGGCTATCGGGATGGGCATCCGATGCTAATCAAGGCAGTGTTTGCCCACTTCCACCCCACCCCACCCGTTCCAGCCCACTTAATAAAATGACTTTGAGTAGTCAAAAAAAAAAAAAAAAAAAAGTACACCAACTCAAATGATGATTGTGAAATTTTATGAGTTAATTTAAACTAAGATTTTTAAGCACAGTACATGTTATATACATATTAAGTGCTCAGTAAATGCTATTGTTATCTAATCTACATTATTATTACAACTTCTTTTTATCTTGAAAATGATGAGAAGCCTAAATCATATCTACATTTCAGAGAAAAAATGAATACTCTCACAGTTACATGTTTTGAGAATAAGATTAGACAGGAAGACTAATTAGGAAGCTATCACAATAATTGAGACTACAAAAATGAAGGCTTGAACTTAGAAAATGATCAGTGAAAACAGAAAAACAAGAAGAGACTCAAAGAAATACTGGACTACACTAGGAACTGAGTAGACATAGTAGAGGGGGGGAAAGAGGGGACAATGCCTTCCATGTCTGTGGGTAAATCTGTAGCTGGTGATGTCTCATGGAGACAAGATAAGGTCAAATGTTGCTGTGGAAGATAATTTGGGGCATGCTACCCTTGAGATGTCTGTTGGTATACCCAAGCAGAGTTGTCCAGGTGGCAACTGGTTCTGAAGGTGAAGAGAGAGAGACCCAGATTGAAGACAAATTTGATAATGGTCATCATCTGGGTGAAAGATGAGCCAGGGATATGGGAGAGCTTACTCAGAGATGGTGTGTAAACTGGGAGAGGGTGAAGATCAACAACAGAACCAGAGAATACCAACCGTAAACAATCTATAATATAAAATAAAAACTAAGCTAAGGTAGAGAAGAAAAATTAGGATACTAGTGTTATAAAAGTCAAGACTGGAAAGTTTCAAGAAGTCAGGTAAAGATTGATTTGTCAATGGACTTAGCTACCTAAAAGCTAAGAAAAAATATCAATTAAATATTTAAAGTACATCATGGATTTCATCTTTATTAATGTTTTCATATTATACAACCTTTATAGTCTTTCTCTTAACAATATTTTTAAAATTTTTTATTTTTTAAATTTAATTTTATTGTTGTTGTATTACATCAATCCCCTTTTAGCTCCCTTCTGTTCTCTTCCCCACCCTCTATTAACAATATTTTAACTTCAGCCCTGGCTGGTGTGGCTCAGTGGATTGAGTCCTGGCCTGTGAACTGAAGGACTGCTGGTTCAGTTCCCAGTCAGGGCACATGCCTGGGTTGTAGGCCAGGTCCCTAATTGGGGGCATGAAGAGACAACCTAGAGAAGTTTCTCCCCCTCTCTTTCTCCCTCCCTTCCCCTCTCTCTAAAAATAAAATACAATCTTTTTTAAAAAATAGTATTTTAACTTTACTGTGCTGTCTGTTCATGTGAATTAATAAATCTTTTAAGAGTTCATTTATGAAGTGACTTGGCCAGGTTGCTCAGTTGGGTGGAACATCATCCCATGCACCAAAGACTGTCGGGTCGACCTCTGGTCAGAGCACATACCTATGCTATGGGTGCAACCCCCAATCAGGGCATGTACAAGAGGCACCAACTGATGTTTCTCTCTCATATTGATGTCTTCCTCTCTCCCTTCCTCTTTTTCAAATCAATAAATATACTTAGGTGAGGATTTTTTTAGAAGTTCACTTATGAAGTAAAATGGTGTTTTAACTATGCTTGAGGCAGTCATTTATTTATTTATTTATTTATTTTATATATTTTAATCAATGTATAGTTGCTTTTCACCTGCCTCCAGCCACAGACCTGACTGGAGACCTGGTTTGCAACCTGGTTATGTGCCCTGGCTGGGGAATCGAACCTGCGACCTTTGGGTTCGCAGGCCGTCGCCTTATCCCCAGTGCTACCAGCCAGGGCCTATTTCACAATTTTAAAGGATACTTTTCAACTTTTATTTTTTTAAAGATTTTATTATTTTTAGAGAGAGGGGAATAAAGAGAGGCTGAAAGGGAGAGAGACATTAATGTATGGTTGCCTTTCTCCTGCCTTCAGCTATGAACCTGGCTGGAGACCTGGCTTTGCAACGGGGTTCTATGCCCTGGCTGGGAATCGAACCAGCAACCTTAGGGTTCACAGGCCAGCGCCTTATCCACTGTGCCACCAGCCAGGGTCTTCAACTTTTTAAAATTTATATAAAAGCACAAAATATTTATATCAACTGATAAATTCTCAACTGAATGAATCCTAGATAGCTATATATAAACTTCTTTTTATCTCTTCTTCAAATAAGTAAAATTATTTATGACAATAATTCACTTCTTTGATTCAGTATATGGATAAAGAAATGGCCATAAACAAAACATTACATACAACTTCCAGAGAGAAAGGAAAAGGTTGCTTGCTCTGGGGACCACATCGGTCTTTGAAATCCAGTACCAAACCTCTCCAGTAGCAAAGAATGTATGCCCTTTCAAACAATTAAGTGTCAATTTTCCAACACAGAACTGAAGACTAGAAATGGTAGAAGGCAGGCAAGGAAATCAACCATTCATTAGTTACAGTAAAACTGGATGAATGTGCCCTGGCTGGTGGTGTAGTGGATAAGGTGCTGGCCTATGAACCCAAAGGTCTCTGGTTCAATTCCCAGCCAGGGCACGTAACCAGGTTACAGGCCAGGTCTCCAGCCAGGTCTGTAGCTGGAAGCAGGTGAAAGGCAACCATACACTGATGTCTCTCTCTCTCCGTGCCTCCTTCCCTTCCCCTCTCTCTAAAAATAATAAATAAAATTAAACAAACAAACAGAAAACAGGGTGAATGTAACCTTGCTAGAACATAGCCCAGAAGGGCAAGAGGAGAGGGATGCCACAAAGGAGCAGCATCTCATCTTCCTGCCACTAATGCTAGAGCAGGCAGAGTAGACTGCTAAGCATGTCTCCATCTGTCCCATTTCTAGACTCCTTCAAGAATACCAGGAAAGAGAAAAGCAAGAGAAAAGCAAAAGGTCATGTCACAGTTTTAGCTATGCTCACCTGAGGACTAAAACAACTGATTTCAAAGTCCCAAACACCTCTGAAAAAACAGTAACCAATGAGGAAACATAAACCCCAAAATGGTATTAGATCATATATGACACAAAGTGTTATTCCAAATTTAATAAATAGATTCTAAGACATTTAAAGTATTACACACTCTGTAAATTATAATGCACAAGCTATCGCTGATCTATCTTCAGAAAAAGATTACCATTTTTTTAAACCCAAGATAATCATAATTATGTATTGATGAATTTCAATAAACCTTTCTTGAGATTGCCATATATTTAGTCTTGACAACTTTCAACTTCAAACACTGTAGTTCTGATTGTCTCTATTGAAAACAAAAACCTTTATGAACCCCAATATATTGAATGGCATTCACACAACTGGGAGCAAAAGTTCAGGAAAAGAGTATTGTAAACCAATTAAAGAAACATTTATTATTTGTTTTTTGAGATTTTATTTACTTTTAGAGAGAGGACCAAGGAGGGGAAAAGACAGGAGAAACATCAATGTGAGAGAGAAACATCGATCTGCTGCCTCCCATACACGTTCCAACTGCGGATGACCTGCAACCCGGGCATGTGGCCTAACTAGGAATCAAACCGGCGACCCTTCACTTTACAGGACAACGCCCAACCAACTGAGCCACACCAGTCAACATTTACTATTTTTAAAGAATTAATTCAGGACATGCGTTTTTAATATTGATGGCAAACACATACTCGCTGTTCAAAATAAAGCTTGAAGAACTTACTATCAGTACTGAACTATATTTACTGTCAACCCAAGGATATAATAATCTGTTAAATATTCTAGCTATATTTATTATCATAAGTATATATAAACTCTGAAACTGTCAAGATTCATTCTCCAAGAGACATTCTGGAACAAGTGTTTTGTTAATTCCCTGTCAACTCCTATGTTTAGGTTTTACTGTGAAAGAAAATATAAGATGTGATCATACATTTATGAAACAAATTCAGTCTCTTATCAGGAGGTCAGTGGCCTAGCAAGCAAGATTACTATATTGTAATAAATATAATTTACTATCAGTTAACCACCTGGGAACCATATAAAATCAAGCATCTAATCAGGGAGGAAATAAAAGGAGAAAAAGAAGAGACACACAAATTTGCATTAAAAAAAAAAACAAAAAAACTTCAATGTCTCTACTTAATTTTTTGAACTTATAGAATAGTTATAACAACTGGTTTTAATGTCCTTGTCTGCTAAGTAAAACATGTGTCCTCAATGTTTGCCTAGTAATCTTTGATTTAATGCCAGACTTTGTATTTATCTTGTTGGGTGGTAGATATTTTTGTATTCTTACAAACATTGTTGAGCTTTGTTGTGGAATAATGAAATTACTTGAAAATAATTCAAAGGATCACTTTGATTCAGGCTCTTTGCACCTATTGTTCATTCTGCTTGGAACCGTATAATCCTACATCATTACATGGCTGTCTCTGTTCTCCTGTACTTTCTCAAGTGTACGTTCCCTGCTCACTCTGGTCATAGCAGCCCTCCCCCACCTTACCACTATAACATTATCTTGCTTTAATTTCTTCAAAGCCTATATAATGATCTGAACTCATCCTTTATAAATTACACATTTATCATCCATTTTCCACCACACCTTGTGACTAAAAATGTAAGCTGACTCCCAAATCTCAAGTCCACATTTCTAACTGCTAACTAGGCAAACCCATGCAAATGCTTTCCAAGTTTTCATTTTGGTTCATATACTTAATATTCTCTTTCTTCTTGATGAAAAATGTATTTCCTATTGCTTATAAAAGCCTATGCAAGGGATTCTTGAGCCAGACTTGGATGGTTAATTGTTTTCTGAACTGAAAACCTAGCAACTGGCATTGGTACCTGTTTTCTGCCTATAGCTATATTCTGTCCACTATTCTAGGTTTTACTTCTTATCAAAGCAGTAGCTATGCCTGTCCACAAAAGGTATTAGTAATAGCAATATCACTTTATATAAGCAAGAGTTTTTAGAAAAGCTATTTATAGGTATTTTCCCCTACAACTATACAGTTTAATTATGTCATTTCCATTACATAACCAGCTGAATGAGGACCTTAAAGCAAAAATGGTTTAAACCATCTACTCAAATATTTCTCAAGGATAGATGGTGCTATGGGACTCTTCCCTAGAAATATACATAAAGCTGTATGTTTCCCTTTGCCCACTGTGAGAATCACTGCCATTATAATTAAGCCACCATTACTATTGGAAATGGGTCATATCCCCCCTGCCACTGAATGTATTATAAATATTACATCTCCATTCGACAACTAAGATGCACTGACATCACCATCTGGGGCTGATTGTGTCAACTCAAAAGTCAAAATAAAACAGGTTTGCCGGGGCAGGGATGGGGCAGGGGGTATGAAAATCTGACTCTGATGCTGGCCTCTACACAACCAGATGATTTCATGTAACGCAGTCCCCTCCTTGACTCCAATAATTGCTACTTTGCCCACTCCACAGGCTCTGCTGGGAGCTGGATAAGAAAATGCACTGGAGTCTATAATAAAGGCTATTCACACCGGAGTTATGTGAGAAATTACCCTCCGTTCCCATGTTCTCTCCATCCCCATCCAGCTGTCTGCCCAGGTTTTTTGAAAACTACAGTGTGCAAACGTTGTAAACACACACCCCCATATACAGCCAACCTTTTGTTTACATGTTCTCTTCTCAGAGCAAGGAAAGGAAAATCATTCATTTAGTTTGTAGGGCATCTTGTTAAAAATGGAGGTTTTTTTCTTGGTTGCAGGCCTTTGTTTTTCATTGCTTGAAATATTTTTTGCAACCAGGAATGCTCTACCCAGCAAGGCTGTCATTCAAAATGGAAGGTGAAATAAGGAGTTTCCCAGACAAAAGAAGTCTAAAAGAATACATCTCCACCAAACCAGCATTGCAAGAGATGCTAAAGGGTCTGCTTTAAGAAGATGAAGAAACAGAGACAGACAGGAACACAGGTACAAAGGGCAAAATAGATAATGAATAAGTACCTATCAGTAATAAGCTTAAAGGTAAATGGATTAAATGCACCAATCAAAAGACATAGGGTAGCCAAATGGATAAGAACCAACTTAAACTTATGAATGCTTTAAAATGATCTTGTTATAAATAATTTTACTAAATAACGTATAATTTTGTATATTACTTGTATCTGCATTACCGCAGATTAAGTGTTCTTAGATTGGAATTATTTCACAATATGGGAAAATCAGGTTACTTGCAATAACTCAGAAAAATCAAATGCAGTTAAGGAAGAAGAAAAAAGTAAGAAAATGTGGATATATATTACACAGAAGACATGCTAACTTTCTTACTGTTATAAAATATGAGCTTATTTGTGGGTGTGTAATATATAGATTTTGTTAGCAATTTATGTTTTAAATAGCAACCAACTGGTGTGAAGTCAGTCAATCTTTACGTTAGAACAGATGATGAAAATGAAGACAAATTGGGATGGAAGTTGCAAATCGTGTACATAGGCAATATATATTCTTGTATTACCATGTAAATTAGCTGAGATTCCTTTCAAATAGATTGTGGAAATATACATTTCCAGTTATGAAGGCTCCCAAACTGGGGATGCTTGGGAAAAGGAATTAATGCTATATAGTAAACTTTATTATTGAAATGTGAATGTACCTAATCTCTACCTCAACAGACTCTTAAATAGTTCAGGGGTTAGTTTAGGACCACATAGGGAAGTCAAACACAAGTTCAAAAAATAGCTAGAATACTATTCTACAAAATTATTTAAACCCTAGGGAATTTAATTTTTTACCTCAACTTAGTAGACATGATAATTTCTACTCTGGGGCCCAGCTGAGCACTGCAAGTGCCATTGTTTCTGAAGGCTTCAACTTGTAAAACACATGTAGAGGAAAAACAGAGGGTATTGAAAGAACTAAGACCTGTGCACAGCCGGAAAAAAACCCAAAAATCTATTATTTAAGATGGAAGACTCCAAAAAGAGTAAGTTGTAGTTCCAGTTACTTAAAATAAAGTTGAGCCCTGGCTGGTAGCACAGTGGTTAAGGCGCCGGCCTGCGAACCCAAAGGTCGCAGGTTCGATTCCCCAGCCAGGGCACATAACCAGGTTGCAAACCAGGTCTCCAGCCAGGTCTGTAGCTGGAGGCAGGTGAAACGCAACCATACATTGATGTCTCTCTCCCTCTCTGCCTCTCTCCCTTCACCTCTTTCTAAAAAAT